>PVMI01017602.1:0-32099 GCA_008528875.1 Aulacorthum solani
TAACATTTATAATCCAGGTAATACTCGTGAATTATACCGAAAATTAATTTGTCTGTTGTATGGTTAAATCTCGACTCTCAACCACAACTGCAGCGGTGTTAATGGATCGTAAACGTATTCACAAGTAATGACTTATGTACCTATACTATGTCCAGCGAGAGATCGTTCCAATCTGCTCACCACCCCTCGAGCCACCCTACTATCGAGACCGGTTCCCCTATGGCAGGGTGCCATGGGGATGCGNNAGGATACCGATATCGGCGCATTCTCTTACTGGACAGAGTAGGTATTGTACCTGGTATGTTATACAACAAAACTTATTTAAGAACCGTTAAACGCCATAAATACATATTACATAGGTACATACATACATATATACATACATACATACATACATACATACATACATACATACATACATACATGTATAGGTACATAATGGATACATGGGTTTCATATTAGGTAGTAGGTAATACATGTAAGCGCTATGCTGAGCCTATGTACATCACCACCATTCAGACATTCATACCGTAAAAAAGCATTGGGTTTTTGGGCGTTTGCGAGACCGACGACGATAAATTATTATGGTCGACATAGTCTTGTTGCTGTTGCTGCTGTTGCATGTGTAGCCTACTGTTAGCTGCAACACCTCTGGTGGGAGATGTCTGTTTGAACTGTGTCGCCGAATGTTCGTCAGATTGTTGGAAAGCGTGAGGCGGTAACTGCGGTTGCGGTAACTGCTGCTGCTGAATGTTGGGCGGCGGGGGTGGTGGTAACTGGTAGTACCGAGTGGTCGATATCGCGGCCGTCTGGGTGCCACGGGCGATAACAAACTGTTGGCCGTGGTGTATTCTGGCATGGCCGTGTTGGACGATGTACTCGTTTGGCGGGTGTCGGATTTGAACCTGCGGCGGTGGCGGGTGACCAGTGACGTTGCCGGTGGCGGTAGATGCGGCCGCTGCAGCTGTGGTCAACAGATGCACCTGAACGGGACCCACCGCCTGGTACGGCACGCGGATGGTCTGCTGTTGTTGGCCGTGAGTCACTCTGATGATGGATCGTTGGGCAGCGGCTGGGTAGGGTGGAGGGGCTCGCGTGTCACCCTGGATTCGGGCACGAACAGATGCCACTGTGGCCGCCGGGTATCTGGGCACAAAGTCGGGCTGGACGTCCAGTGGCGCCGTCTGCAGGGCTGTTTCTCCATAATACGATCGAGGACGTTGCGGCGGCTGCGGGTTGTTCTTGATGGTGATTTGGGCAGAGAATCCGGACCGGATGCCATGCACTTCTGGCCGTCGATTGAACCCGTAATCGTCGTTCTCGTCGTCGTCGTCTTCAGCCACGGACGCGTTGGTTGTGGGCGGCATATATCGCTTGCGGATCTTCTCCAGGCGGCTCGAGTCCTGTTGCACGAACGCTGCAAGCTCTTCCTGTCTGTGCGAGCTAGGAGCTTGAGTGCCAGCTACCACGTCCGGTTGCGGACAATGCGATGGTTGCGATGCCCCTCCCGTCACCGATCCTCCGGTTGCTGGATGCACGTTGCCCGTGACGCACGCCGTCGCTAAAGTGGACAGGAAAGGTTTGCCACTTGTGGCTGACCGAGAGGCCGCTCTGTTGCTGGCAGCCGAATGACCATCGCAAAGGTCTAGTCCGTCGGCTTTTCCAGTCGGGTCGCCGTCAGCCGTCGATTGAACAACTGGCGGAGGCAACGGTTGATCATACCTACCGCCGCCACTACCACTGCCCAACAGTTCTGTGAGTTTTTTGTACGCCGGAGTAGCGGCGGCCGCGGATGGCGTCACCGAATCACACTGCACCAACACAGTGTAAGCGGTCGCCTGTTCCTGCATGACGCCCGACGCCTTCTTGGCCGGGTCATCTGCATCGTCGTCGCTGTCGCACGTCAGCCGCCGGATCTTCTCGATCAGCGATATCTCTTTGGAGTCGTTAACGTTCTTTTTTTTCACGGTGTTCCGCCTCAAAGTACTCCGTTCGATGGTTCGCCTGATAAGGCTGTTGGACGTGTCGTCATCGTCGTCGTCGCTGTGCGGTTCGCTCTTGAACCCTCCGCCACCCAAGCCGCCGTTCATTGATCGACTGTCAAACGCCCTTAGTGACTCTTCAGTAATCAAGTATTTGTTCAGCAGCCTCGCGTCGTCTGTCTCCTTGATGCGGGTTGGTGGGCACACGAACTTTGTGGTCGGAAATAACTGCCGCACTGCCGAGTTTGGGTTACGGTTGTTGTACAGCATAGTATTATTACCACATTTTATCATTACATACCCCTCGTCGGGGGTGACGGCAGTGGCACCTATGCTGGATTTTGCATCTTCGGTCTTACTGGCGCTTTCAACACCGGACCCGTCCACGGGCCTGGTCTCCTGCACGATCTGCCTCTCGGTAACCGTGGTCATGGTTATCGTTTCCACAATGCACCGTGGTTGCTGGCCCGTACTTGAATTTGTATCACAGACAGTGTTGGTTTTCGGCAACTGAAGGGCGGATGCGTTTGTCGGTGGCTGTGGCTGTGGCTGTTGCTGCTGCTGCTTCTGTTCATCTTCTGCAGATAACATAAACAAATCGATTTAAAATTGTGAAATATATATTATTATCATAATTTATATTCAAGATCAGATAAAGCTGGTGGATTTTCACGTGTTATACGTTATAATAATATATATAATATTATTTTCTCAATATTTACAATGTAATGCATTGCCAATTAAAATCACAAAAAATTATTAATTTGAACATTTTGAAGAGTTAAAAAAATCAGACATGTCACATCATATTTTATTTACTTCCTGATCATTTTGAAGGGTTAAATAAAAACAACTGTCTAGCCAGGTACCTATAGTGTAATAATAACATTTTTTTTAATGGAATTAATTTGTACCAAGTATCTAAGTATTTGACGAGTGGATTGAAGTGTAGGACGTAGTTATTCTGTTCGTGTTTAAACAACACAAATAAAATATGTTCGACAATGTGACTAGTATAATATGTTATATTAAAAACTATTGACTACTATTATGCTATTATATTTTAATTTATTATATAACTTATAGTTTGCATTCGAATTTCTTACCATTATCTAAATATAGACGGAAATATAATTTAAATAATATTCACATGTTTATTATACTATTATATAGTTTATACCATTGGATAGAAAATAAATCGATGAATACCAGCGAATAAAAACAGAAGCATTGCCCTCGAAAACCAATTGCATTATAAATCCATTATGGATGTCTATAATGTTGGTCGACTACCTGTAGTAAAATATTATAGGTCGTAGAATATATTATCATATATATTATATATTAAATAAAATAGTAAGGAGGTAGGTACTACTGACTTGTAATGTTCTAAAAAATATATATATGTAATTTAATTTTTACCCGGAAAATGAACCGTTCTACCCGCAGGGACTAATATTCGATATCCTTGGACCAGAGGCTCTAATCATCCTTAATCCGAATCCGACCACTGTGGAAGCTGGAAACCCCACACCAGTTGCCAAGTGGTAGGAGATAAACTCAATATAATGTATAAAATATATACATATTATACTATTTTAATTGTTGAGCAAAAAATCTATAGGTAGGTTATCACAAATTCTGCATTCACAAATTCACTGAGGAGATTTCCTATCTAATACTTAAAATAAATACGTAGGTACCTAGGTTGAGTAATACGGAAAAATTTAAGTACCTTCAATCAATTCAATTTTAAGTATTATTATGAATAATTAATATCAATCGTATATAGTTACAAACATGTGTATCATTTTTATATCCAGTAGTCATTACTCATTAAAACCATTATTACCTATCAATAATATTTTAAGCTAAACATAACATGGTATTTTTAAAATACGTTTACCATGCAGCGTAAGTACACCTATATTTTAATAACTATGAAAAATTTGTTGTGTGCAGAATTTTTGCCTTGGAATAAAATATAAAATATAATTATATTTTTCTCTTGATAAATGTATTTTAATTTCCAAGCTTATACGGTGCTCTAAAATATTCCCGGAATTAAACGAATAAACGATACGGCAAAAATGCTAAGTGCGCAGTTTTGTAAAATTCCAGGACTACTGCTCATTCCGGAATCTATACTTTCCACCTATCTATTTTCCAGAATTATACTATTATCCTTAGATTTTATATTATACAATTATACATTTATACAACTATTCCATTTGAAAAAACTTAAAATATGACAGTCTTCTAGAAAGTATATAGCTATTTAAAACACAATCTAAAAAAAAGTTATCGAACTTTCACAGTTTATTGTTTTCAATAGGAGAAGTTAAAATAGTCTTTGTTTGAAAGGTTTAAAATTATAAAAAATTTATATTCGTGTCAATCCTCTTTAAAATCATCTACTAACTCTAACGAGTGAAGTATATTTATTTTAATTTTTAATTTTATGCAAACACCTATAAAATGATATTATACTTATCAAATATTATGACACGTGTCTTCAGGATTAATAATGAAATATTAAACATTTTATAATAATATCTTATCATTATGCATATTAGAGATACATTTCTTTACTCTTATCTACATATTATGTAGGTTTAAAAATTAATATTTCTTTGTTTGTTCTTTATGAATTCGAAAACAATTGGACCGTTTTCAATAAAAGTAAAATGAAAAGATGCAGTTTATTTTTTCAATTCTTATAGTTTATAAGGAGGCTCACTCATGAATTTAGTTTTGGTTCACGAAAATTGAATTATTTATTAATTTATTTAAATGGTTACCATTGATTAAAGATTATATTCCTAAAATAATTAATAAAAATACAATTCTTTACAATTATATTTAAGAAAACAAATCTTAAAATCAAATACTTGTATATAAACACAATTATAATGATTAGTTTTATGATTTACAATCGGGATTTGCTTTCTTAATTTTGGACATATTTTGTATAAATACATATAAGTATATAACAACGAATACCACGATATTGGATTTAATTCGGATCTTGACTTTTAAGCATTAGTTGAATGTGTCTCGAGTTTTTGTGTTTACATAAAAAATATGTCTACAAGTAGAAAATCATAAAATGAATTATTGTAATCTTGTTTATGCTATACATTTCAACTGCAGGAGCAAAACAAAAAATGATAGAAAGATAAGTTGATTTTAAACTGGGTGAAGTCGGGTAATACACTAATAAAGCTAGTTAGTTGTCTTATAAATTATAGGTGTATTTCAACTATAGTCACATACTCACATATACACACTTTTTAGTAGTTTTTACATTGGACTTTGTATAATATATTTAGTGTGAATAATTTCATATTGCTATTACTAAGTAATTCTGATTGATATAGGTGTCTATTAATAAATTATATAATGTGTAATATTACACACAATCTCGTATTTGTGTTTGCCGTTTGTGATACGCATTAAAGTATAAATTTTACTCACTATTTGGCCGGGGTAGGGATGAAAGTTCATGACGAGCTTTTTGATTGTTATCCTCGAAATAGGACGTGGAGTTGACATTGGAATTATATGGCATGGCGACATGCGTATCGCTGCAACCGTCCATCACATCCGAACCGTATCTTGTAGCCAAATCATCATCTGCTACAATATTATTTCGATATTAGTACTTTGTTTTGTACAATGCGATTTTGAATGTTTTCAATCGTGTAAGCAATAAGGTATCATATTTTATCTGTTTTAGGGCTAAAATAATAATATTTTTTAATAGTTATGATTTAAAATTATACATAACACTCATATTATTAAATCAATTTTTTTTTAAACTCAAAATATTCCATCAATATTTAAACAATTATACTAGATACATGCAAAAAAAACGTATAGATTATTAATTATGACCTAACAATGCAATTTACGTATCGTTTTATATATTTTACTACAACGGTTTATAGTTTTATTTTAATATATGTATGTAATATGTACCTATATAGATATATAATATTATATTATTATAAGTAATATATTATAATTTATAATCATCTTATCACTGCAATTTGTGCTCAAGGTTACAAACGTATTAATTAGGGTTATGCAATTTCTATATTTGTAGGTATTTTTAAATCGAGTAGGTTTATAAATATTCTATTTTTTCCTCTCTATCATTACGGTTGTAACTTAAATAGTGAATGCAAAATGTGTTTATTGAATTTTTTTTTATCAAATGTTTTATACAATTATCGCTGTGGTTAATTAATTTAATAATGGGGCCATTAAATTGAATGCTACTTGTTGTGATAAATATATTGAAATAATGGCTAATGTTGAATCTTAATGATTTAAAATATAAGCATAAATTAAATGTATTTCTTGTACTTTTTGCGGGGGGTATTTAAATAAATAACTAACTTAAAAATTCATATTATTAATATATCTTACGCATGACTCTCCATTTTTAATGAAATTGGAAAACGGATATCTCTTTGATGCATATTTACATAGCAATATTAAAGTTTTCTTTTAAATGCAAATTATTTTTTATCGATATATTTTTAAGTAGATTTTCATATTTTAATACTCGATATTTAAAAACTATATTTGCACAAATGGATAACATATAACTACTTGAGTTCTGTTTATTAGTTTACAAAATACAGTTTATAGATATCATTAAATTTGCTGATTTCAAGAAATTAATCGCTCAAAAATAAAATTTGAATCCATTCAAGAGTCAAAATTTAATACATACAAGATTTTGTTTAAAATAATCTAATATAGAGAGTCGATTGAGAATGACTAAAATCAAACCCGTCGATCAAAAAGAACAATGAAATAAGAAAATAAATTCCCCACATCAGTTATAATAGGTATAATATTTATGTAAATAATGCTGTTACTTGGTAGGACAAAAAATCCAACTGAGACATGAAATATTCTAATAAAATGCGTATTATTGTAAATTTATTCAGGATAAAGTTTTTTTTGATTTGTCAAATTTTATTTCATAAATAATTTTTTGATTATAAATGATTTTAAAGGGAAAAGAAATTAAAACTATTGTCTTCAGGCTTTCAGTCTCTATTTGAATAATCTAAAGTAAAATATCTAAAAAATAATAATTTGATAATATAACCATTGTTTCTAATAAGGTCATAGCAAACAGTGGTAGTTTGAATATTAATATTTTCAACAACTCGTATTTTGTTGAGTGTATAAGTATATTAGTAGATACCTACGTTTTAAAACGATTTCATTTTTCATATTGCATACCACGTTTAAACCACTAACGTTTAATTAAATTGGATATGAATGATGTACAGTGTTTTTTTTTAGTCTAACGAGGCTTTTAAGATTAAGATTATATACTGACTGAGATATTTTTTAAACAGGTTCATTATGTGTATAACTTCAATAAAATTTTAAATTGTCGTTAATCACTTACAGCATAAGTACACTTAATTGCCTGTGCTCCAACTATCCACTGTGTATAAAATATAAATAATATATATAGAGAGGGAGGTAATATGTATATTGTATACATTATACTAAATAGTAAGCTATGTTTGTATATTTTATCTATTTTATAAAGATCTATAGTAATACGCAGTGCTTAATCTTATCAAATTTCGTACCTACTACGCACTATATAACTGTACAAAGAAACTTATATACATTTATAGATATATCAATTTGTATTCGATTGATCTATATAGGTCTCATCGTACTGTGCAAACAACCAAATTACTCTTTTAAATTATACAAAGTTCAATATTATATGCATTATATACACATTATAGCTGTAGCTGGTAGTTATTTAATCCACGACCGGGCCATAAAACCGTATTCGGCCCTGGTCAATGGTTATTGATTAATGCAGGTACCGTATTTCAGGTGGTCCAGAGACGGCGGGACGTGCCTGGGACAGCCGTCCTTGTAACCATCCGGTGGACTGAGCGTGGCCGGTTGTTCTTCGTACGGGTCGAGTGGTGGCATGCCACGGCCGTCTTCATCGTCCAGCCACGGTTGGAAACACGTGGCATCGCCACAGCTGCACGGGTGCTGCGACCAAAAGTCAAAGTCCTCCTCGTCGAACTCGCAGTCGTCGTCCCGGATGACAATCACGTAGTCTGACTCGAAGAACACGTTCAGGCTTTCGTTGAACTGCACGTGTCGCTTGTTTTTGCCGGACTTGGCCGCCTTGGAGCTGCCACCGGTCGCCGTGCGTTTCAGCGCCGATTTTTTCGGTCTCGGCTCGCCCGCACCGTTGCATAGCTGCTGCTGTTGCTGTTCGTCTGTACCGGACGGCGGCCGCTGCGGTTCGTCTTTCTTCTTCTTCTGTTTCATGACTTACTGGCGGTGGTCGTCAATCGGCGTTCGACGTCGCGGCGTCCATGACAGTGAATTCGTCGAACCGATCAACAGTCGCCGCCGCAGCCTCTGTCGTCGTCGTCGTCTCCACCGCCACCGCCCCCACCGCCCCCGAAGTCACCGCCGTCGCCGTCGCCGTCGTTCTCGGCTTCGCTACCGTCCCGCCAGCACCCCAAACGTCTGTCGGCGACGGTACTCCGTGGAGAGTGTGCGACTACGGTCACAGTAAAAGCTGCATTGGACTATCCGCGGCGCACATGCAACGCGCGACAGCCGTCCGAGGGACGCGACGACAGCGAAATCAACTCGAAATATTGGCACTCGTTTATCGATCCGCGACGGCAACAATTTTTTACGACGGCCAAGTGATATTAACCACAGTATATGTATATGTTTAATTTTAATATCCGATGTATGTGTGAGTGTGTGTGTGTGTGTGTGTGTGTGTGTGTTTAGGTAAGGGTTTGTATTTGTATATGTGTAAGTAAGGGTTTGTGTGTGTGTGTAGGTGAGTATTTTTGTGTGTCCAAGTAAGTTAGTGTTTGAGTGTAAGTGAGTATTTGTGTGTTTTTTCGGGCACGGGATCGTAGCGAACGTGAATGAGCGGCGGACTGCGTATCGTCTGGAAACGACGCGGTGGCAAATCAGATGGCGTACAGGTCGATAATGCCGAGCACTCTCGTTACGGGCGCCGCGACGCCGCCCCCGCCTCGGCTGCTACCCACCCTTATAAGCGGGATCGCGCGCGCGTGTAATACCGTACGCAAGGCAGCAGCAACCCTCCGCGCCACCTGCCGATCATCTACGCGAATTAGCATCATTATACTACATTATACGCGCGTGCGACACACCGATACGACGACGGTGGCTGTTCCGACCCTATCACCGTATGTTTTATGTATATCAACATAATATTTAGACATTATAAATCACCACGTCATATTTGCCACCATTTATTATTATTATAACAACATGCCTCGATGTTAACAATAATGTTGTATAATCTTATGTTTGTCGTACCTACCTACCGCGAGTTCCTCGATTGTGTAGGGTCCACGCAGACGATGATGAAATCAAAACGTATATACCTATACATGATATTCAGATACATATTTTTTTTTATTAGTGAGATTTTAACATTATATTATTAATTCTCGATAATTATATATATATGAATCTGAAATAAATATAGGTTAGTAAAGCTTACACTCTTAAATTCAGAGGCCTGATTGCAGAATAAAATTTAGCGTATGTTTGATTACATTAACTTCAGACATTATGGTGTTCGCGTTTCGTTCAAATCCTTTGAACTTAAGATCCATTGATTCAAAAGTTAAGTTTACGTTTTACATACTATCATCTAACCCCAACCACAGGCCGAGTGAACCGGCATTAAATGGGTACTTACAAATTATTATATACCAGTCTATAATACAATTCGTATACCTATATGGGCACATCATTATTGATTGTGCATTTCCGCTCTAAATCGTCACCTCGGAATTAAGCGAGGATTCTGTCGTCAGTTTAAAGCAGTAATTCTTAAACTTGTATAGACAGTATAGCCACTATACCTCTTTTTACCAATACAATTTTTTGAGCACCCTTTTTCAGTTAGTAAACTGTAATATATAAAAGATCTTAAAGACTTTTATTTAGCATATAGTATACGGCACCGTTTTAACCTGAAATCCGCAAATGGTATGCCTCATATTTTTGAGTTTTTCTCTTTTTTAAATTTATAATTTTCTTGGCCAGACTCGTACCCGCTAAAAAATTGGAGTACCCTCAAAGGGTACAGGCCCCAAATTTTGAGAACCACTGGCCTAAAGTATTAAAATTGAAAAGATATTCTAATTATTGAGTTACATAATTAATATAACATATTACCGTGTAATTGTATATAGTAAGTATGTGCAAGTGCAGGTTATATTTTTGAGTAGAAAATTGTGAACGAGTAAGTAATTCGTTGCAAGCTTATGAGTTATATTATACATTACAATATTATGTAAAACTTTTTCTGTTACATTTACATCTGCATGCAGTTCTATTCAGCCGTCGTTTTTTATATTTTTGAAATAAAGTTAAGATAATTTGTAATGTGAATTGTAGGATTCATATCATATACCTAATGATCTTTTTTGGTTTGTAGAAAGAGATTCTGATGCATTCCTTGACATTTACTCGCTATATATTTCACCTCTGTGTATAATGTATTATATAGGTAGGTACCATTTTTTTTCGTAATTGTTATACTCTCTAATATTAATTTTAATATGCATAATATTTATAAATAGATAAAAACTTTTTTCTTCAACCCGATGGTTGATTTACGACTCCAATAAACTTTATTACACACAAATATAAAAATGAAAATATTAACTAAAATAAAAAATAAAAAAAATACAATACTGTCGCTTGTAAAAATGTTCAATATCTTTTTCGTAATTTTAAATTTAGTTCACGACATATTAAGTTTTTATTGTATACATTTCCAGTACGTATTTACTCTTTGGGTTCAATTAATTTTCCTTGTGTACACTCTATCTTGCAAAGCCCCGTGCAACCTCCAACATATCCTTTTTTGACTGCCCTTCCATCTGACCCTCTCTAACACCAGACTCCTTTTTCCCTCCTTCCTCTTCCATGAGTGCTGTTGCTCCGATCATATATTTAAAGTCTTCTTCTAAATTCTCGATCCCTCTAATCTTATTTTTTTTTATATTTAATCACCAATATTGGTTTTCTAATTTAAATTATAATTATTTTTTTTTATTACTTTCCATCTGTTTTCTATTCATAAATCGTAATTGTTGTGCTATAATGTTTTTCTTTATAATAAGCTTATATTCAGAAAATTATATATTTATGTATTTATTTATAGAATATGTGGGCATCATGAGCCTTTTTTATAAAGTAATAGTAATTTAAGTACAGAGAAAAAAGAGAATGAAATAAAAATGTTACAAATAATACATATGAATAATCTATTATAACCATTAGCATTAAAAACAATATTTTGAATTAAAACAATTATCTCTTTCAATTATTCTGTAATCCGCAATTACTTAGGTATATTTAAAAAAAATAGTCATTACAAAACTATATCTATGTGAAATGCAATTATTTATAAGAAATTATAGTAAACACAATTTTATCTGGAATCTTATAAATAGTATTATGTAATACACTATCAACTATAATAACTATTGAGTAATACATTTTTTTTAAATTATTATTATAATTTTTGATTTATGCGTACTTTCAGTGAAAATGTATTTTATACTAAACAGACTATCTACGTATATAAAGTGCTGAAACTAAATGAAACTTGAGATATTTGTTACCTGTTATATGAGTTCTTGCTTGTAAGTAACATTTTTAGTTGGTAGATATTAGAATATCTAGATATATACCTACGTAGACTTTTTAACCACTATTGTGTGTTGGCTTATATTGTATACATAAAAGTCTAATTGTGTTAATGTGTTTGTGTTCTATTTGTATGTTTTTGATTCATAATTCTGTTATTTCTATTTATATTATAGGTATGTTAATTGCTTTCTTATAAGCATTGAGTTCAAACTTTGAACTTTGACTACTATCATTTATAAGTTGTAATTTTTCAATAACACGGTATTGTGTTATACTAATATATCTTATATAGTACTTATAATCATATGGCTTCTCAACATTCAACTAACAAATCATTGGATAAAAATTATCGATGTAAATAAAATATAAAGTATCATAATTAGGTAGGATATGATACAGTTACAGTGAGTAGCTTTCACCGTATTCATAAATTATATGAGGGGTGAATGAGCACATCCTGCACACGGACCTCCAGGTGGTAATGCACAGTAATTTAGAAAAAATGCAACAAACAATGAAACAAATTTTATCTATCTACATCTTAAGCTATAATTTTATATTTATGTATAAGACACTAAAGTATGAGCCATGTTGTGCAGTTTTTAAGACAATTATTATTAATATTATTAATAATAAGACAGATTATCCTAGCATAATCATATAAATATACAAATTTAATAATAATAATAATCGAAAATACTTCGACGTTATAAAAAGCGTAACTTTAAGGTAAAGTATTTTTTTGTTAAACGTAGAAAAACTTGTGGGAAATCTTCTATTAAAATTTCGAATGTTAGGTATGAAAAAAACAACATTTATGAATTTCTTACTAAAAAATAATTTGCAAAATGTTGGGAATTTTGATGAATATCGTCAACATTTGAACTTCAAATATATATAAAAATAATCGTGATTATGTATCTTTTTATCTTTGAAAAGCTATTGAAACAATTTATAAAGAACCTTAAATTACATTTTCAAGCTCTTTTACACAGAGCAAAAGTTTTTATCGACAATAATTTTAAAAAAATAAGTACTTATCATCAAAATATTACTTACTTACTTACATTACTTAGTTATAAATACTATTACTAACACTATAAAAATTGTATATATGTCTATTGCAAAAAGATTTAAAATAGTGACTACTACGATTATCAATTGTTGAGTAACAACAATTTATCAAAAATTAAATTTGCTTAAAAAAATATCATTTTTCCTTCGTATTATTTTTGTTTTTCTAAAACTACCATGAATTTTCAATTTTTACTTCTTGAATAAACTATCTAAATTTACTTTTCTGTCAGAAAAAATACTGACATCAAAAATCGGGGCATTTTAGCTATCTCAAATGTTGATATCACACTCATGACTCATCAATAAAAATAACTACAATACATTCATTACAGAATCTAAAAATACATACGAGTATGACATATTTTTACTAATCAAAATAATATTATAATATGTAACTACATTTGAATAAACAAAAAAATTTTCTTTTTTCATAAGCTGGCAAAAAATGCATTGGTGACCTACCCCTTAGTTACCTATAGGGATTGATAAAATAAGTAATAAACAGTCTCAGGAATCTATTGATACAACTTTTAGTGTCCAGCATTTATTGAGTCTGTTAATTTCGGATTAACCAACCACCAACGTTCATTTTAAACTGTATAATCAGACTTTGAACTATTTTATTTTTCTGTATACATAGGTAATGAGTTCAAATAATTATGCGGTTCATTATTAATTTGATTACTATACTTAAATGTATTATATTGCTATAAAACTATTAACTTTTAACAAGTGATTGAGTAAAGAACCCGGTTGAAGGTCAGGTATACTTACTACACAATATATATATATTAATTATACACTATGAATCATTTATAGTTAAAGATAAGGTACTATATAATTTTTTCAAGAAAGTAAATAGATAATGTAGAAATAAAATATAAGGAACAAATTTAATGTTATTGAATAACAGTGATACATATTATAGTACCTACATTATGTTATAACGTATAGATTATAGCACGCTTATAAAGTAACAAGACTCGAAAGTTCCAAGAGACAAGAGTTATAACATGTTGAACTCTATTGGGTATCCTAACATTTAAAATTAGTAAACTTTTGTCAAAGTGTTGAAAACTTTTTCGACATTATAATGATTTTGTAAGATACAAGTGTCATAAACACGTGAGTGTGTGAGTAATGAGTGTAAGTATGTAGTATAAGTATAATGTTATGCTGTGTGATATATTTATATATACTTTACATTCGAAGTTGTAGTTGAATTGGTCATAGACGTTAAACAGATCCAACGCCCTATGTATAACTTTATTTAAAAATTAAAAGTTGATACTCCTTACACATACAATTAAGGGCGGAGGAATTATAAAATTCACTCTCAGAGATAGGTATTATATGGTTCTTATCAAATAGGAAAATTAAAATTAAAATTTTTTATTAGCACCTAATAAAACACTATGTTGAATAGATGCAATGTGGAGGGCGAAGTAGTTGATAATTATTGTGATTTTAATCTATGATATTATTATTATTTTACTTATTGTGATGTTTAGTAGGCATTTATCTATAAATTATATAAGTACATTTTTATGTTCAAACTGAACAGAAAATGAATTACATTCATAAACGAGATAAAATTACACTAATATAGGTACTTGAGCATTGTAAAAATATTCACTTAGGTATTACGTAAAGTGGTGTAAGATCAGAGGCGTGCTTATGATTGTTAAGGGGCGGGCAGTATTTTTTTGAGGGTAGACAAATTTACCGGACGTCGTGTGTCAACATTAATTGTTATTGTATCACATGTTTTATGGAATTATGAAAAATTATAACGGATGGACGCGAATGGCAAATAATGATACACCAGTAAAACGATTGTAGTAAGTTTCTAGCTAACCCGGAGGCCAGGACTCAAAAAAGAGAGATACAAAAACAATATATGTTGAGGATCTGTATCTGTATGTTTCATTTATGAATTCATTTCTGTGGTTATTTGAAAGGATTATCAGTAAATTTATCTAAAAAAAAATGGTGCTAGATTTGGGTAATATCAAGAAAGCTGATAGATCATATAATTTGTCTGATGTTCATCTATATATTGATGTTGCATTACGTATAGTATTGAGTTGACCTCCATTAGCCGAACAGCGGAACGATCATTCAGTGCTCTTAAATGGGTTAAATCTTATCTAATATCCTATAGATACCTCTACAGTATTGTTGAGGCAGCTCGATATAATGTGAGCATAACTGCAAAATAATGTATAGTCATCTGCAGTCGGCCCACTCGTCACACGCACTCACCTCACCTCGTAACCCTCTTTGACGGTTTTGTTGGTCGATAATTTTTAATTGGCGTAGTAATGATTTATTTAGTTTTGTACTTTTGTCAAACAATGTGTTTAGTCGAAAGTAAGTTAACAATATTAAATGGTTGATGTACCTACATATATATGGGTATACTAAATAGGCGTAGCTCAGATGTTTTTTGGTCGATTTTGTAATGGAGAGGTCTTTTGGTCAGAAGTTTCGTGTTGGCTAAATATTCTGCATGTTGATAGTTAACGCAATCCCATGTCATTTTACAGCAGTAAATTTTGATGAACTGTAAGGAACTAAGACAAGCCAGTTATTCTTTAGGCTTTAAGTGATATTCTCGGGAATTAGTTTGGGAGGATTTGTAATTTTTTAATTTTTGGTTGGGATGCAACAACATTACTGAGTACTTGAAAATTACTACAAGTTATTTCTAATTATTACTGTTTATATTTATAGCAGTAGAGAACATTTCATCTTCAAGCAACTTGAAATACACCATCAGCATTAAACATGTAATCAGTAACAATGAAATGAAAAAAAATCAAATATCAGCATTTAAAAATATGATTATGAAATCTAATATATTACTTATAATATAGGTACCTACTTACCTAATATTGTCCATATCAATACTAAAATAATAGATGTAATGTAAATAAAATAGCTGTACCTATAGAATTGTAAGTAGGTACGTGTATGTAAAACTATATAATCACCGTGTTATTGAAACATGGGGCTAATCGTTAATGACCTTTGTATATTTTAAAGTCATTCTTTAAATTTAAATAAAAGGATTACCAACTGCATATGAAACAAAATTATTGACCCACTGCTAGATTGTATGTAATATTTAAATACATATTATCATTTTACGTATTTAAAATATGTATAAAGGATATAATATATTATTAAAATGCCCACTGTTCAGTTTTTCAAGTACAGTAATAACGGTTTTTTTTTATACATTCCTAATATTCTTATACCCTAGACGCTAGTTGTAACTAAAATACCTAAGAATTAAAAAATGATACACTGACTTTGTAATTTGTATCATCTTACAAATAATGGATTAAAAATTTAAATTTTCATCAGCTCGATCATAAATAATTACCATATGTTCAGTATATACTACAAACATTATAATGCCCTAATAATTATGCATATAAGATTTGCTTACCTACGTTTTTTCTCATAATATATAGAGTTATAGGTACTTTCAGAGATTTATATTTTTTCAACGTTTTTTATTTAAAATATGACTGTTAAAACTTCCTAAAACAATAAAATATATAAAGATCAAATATGCAATTATAATAAAGTTTTTGGTCAAATGAGTGTTTTATATATAAGTCTAAAACTATGTCAAACCTTAAATATCAACATTAGCCATTTTAATAATTTGAAGTCATTCAAAAATTATGTGAACAAATTAGATCTGTCTATTATTTAATTAATTTGTTAACTGTAATACTATGCTTTTAAATATATATAAATATTATATTTTGTTTATTATATTGTATTTAAATATATATTTTTGTTATTCATACTCTTATCTTTTACTCTGTTTATTTTATAATATTGTGTATCTATACTTTGCTACTTCTTTAATATCGACTATTACTAATTTATTATTTAATGTATTAATTTTAAGTTAATATAATATAAGAACCACTCCCCCAGCACAAACTTTGCTTTTAGGGGGTGCTGCAATTAATTATTTTACGTATTTATTTAATGTATCACTTGTTGTTTTGCAAAATAAAAAATATTATTATTATTATTATTATATTAAAAACACTGTAGCTTAAATATTCTTGTATTTATGTATAAAATAATTGCTTTAAGAATGTACCTACTTTCACAATTGACATTTTTGTTCGATAAAAATCTATGCAAGTACCTAAATTACTAAATACATTAACAAAAATGTGATTCTTTTATGAATGAGAAACAAACAAAAACAACAAAATGTAAGCACGGAATTTAAGTTTATTGTTCGTGAATTTACATTTTGCAGACCACGAAATTTGTACAAAAAAACTGGGTTAGGTACCTACAAATAACATAAATAATCCAAAAAATATCATACAATATTTTAAATAGAATACACGGCTAAGGGCCAATTATATATATATATACCTAGGTACCTATCCCTATACCAGCAAAATACCTAATATTATTGATTATACTGAGGTTTTATCCTGTTAATATAATGTATGTGTAGGTATAAATGTATAATTCTTTAAGGTTCGTTAATACATACATATAGTGTCTATAGTTCGTAAACGATATTGTCACACATTGCATTATATATATAATTTGCATTTGTATTTGCATATAAATAATAAAGTAGATAGTTATACATAAAAGCGATCAGCCGTGCTTCCCGTGATATCCCTTAATGGCATGTAAATATTAACTTCAACAATCAGCTATAATAGTCCCATTTGCGAGATGAAATGTGCATTTTGTACCCCATAGATTCTCTTTATATTGTACAGTTATTTATTGAAATTGATTAGACACTTTTTAACGAGGAATAATATAATAGCACCATTTTGATCGTTCTAGTAATTGTTAATGATAAGACTAAAAAAAGATAATTTTTTTATTTAAAATATTTAAATTCTCCATAGCTATAGATTTATTTATTTAACATTAAAAGTTATTAAATATCTTAAATTATTTTCTGAATTTTCTTGTGTTTAATCGTTCTCAAACAAAAAAAGTATAATAATTAATTATAATAAGAAGAAAACCCCTATAAATAGCGATGAACTTGTCACATACCTATATATAGTGCAATGGTTACATCATAATCGTAAAGACAGAGTAAGAGAGTAAGGATACCACACCCATGGATGTTAAATCCATAGACCTTATACTAAAGGTATAGTATGATTGTTTCTAATCATTGAACTTGATAAGACTAATGTCAGGTATCTCAAACTGAAAACTCCCGATAACGGTCCTACTAGCTTCCCCGCTCTTAAATTACAATATTTTTTGTCTATTTTTTCCTTGAAAATTTGCCTATAGTACGTATATGTTTTTATACAGATTGTAAATGTTATATTTAATATTTATTTATTTATTTTATAAATGTATGCCAATATTTAAAAAGTAGGTAACTATATTATAATTTGTCTTGAAAACCATGTCGTGTGAATTTTTGTACTTTGTAAACAATGTAGGTAGAATAGGTAGATATTATGTTAATGTCACAATAAATACAGTAAAATATCGTTTTTTTTATTCATTGATAGCTTGAATTACATATTAAGAAAATATTTTTTTAAATATTATTTTTTTATTTGTTCTTCAAGTAAATAATGAGTCCCACTGAACATGTTCATGTGGAGGCCAACATTAATGCAATATTGAATATATCTATGATCTAAATATTTTTTTTACTTTCATATTTCAACTATTTCTAGACTAGACAAATAATAGCACTGCTATATAACAATTATACATACATATATTCACATAAATTAGAATGTAAAAATAAGTTGGAAAAACTATCTAATTAATTATTAACATTCATTATCACTAGAGACAGGAAATAAATAAACTATTAAAATAGATAAGTACCTATATGTGTGGTGTGTTGTGTGTATACTTAACAGTTATTTTATTAAAAAATTTTAGTGGATGGTTAAGAACAAAAATATATAAATGAAGAAAATACAATTATAAAAACTTATACTTTATTGGTAGGTACCTACCTACTCAATATTGGTACTCACTATTAGGTATGCATTGCATTTTTCAAAATATACTAAAATATATGATATAAATACATTTAACAAAATAATTATTTTAAATATAAGTAGGTACCTACCTAAATATTAAAGGTAGGTTTATGTAGTATTTTCTTTTTAATATTAATCAATTCGATTGCATGAAACAACAATAACTATGTATTATTGAATTTCCTACTTTATATAGAACTTCATATTTCAATAAATTTAATTCATTCCAATGGGCTGATAATATATTGGTATCTATTATACTTTACTATGCAATTTCACCTAGAATTAGGGCATTATTTCAATCTTAATTCTCATGTAACAAATTAATGATTATTTCTATTATTCCATATTATTTAGACATTTTTTCCTTATATAATAATATGAGCATGACACCTTTCGTTGCAGAATAAAATAAAACTAGTATAAATTAGTTTTTACTAATTACTATGTTATTACTTGTTAGTAATTAGATACTAACCAAAACTCTACTTGGTTGCTGGAAAAAAATACCTATTTAAGTACATGGCGATATACATATCAATTCTAGTCCTATTTATAATGTAATAATTGAGATTTATATTAGTAGGTCTATACTAATAGTATCTTATGTCCTTTGGATTAGGTCATTGTAAAGTGAGTCTTATAATAGTCTTTTGATTGATTTTTAGGACACGAATATAACGGTTGATAGATATATTAATGTATTTATAATCTTTATGTTAGGCTGTATTTATCTATACCAGATGACCGGATCCTCATGACTCGTGTCCATAGTCCGTTAAAAAATGATACGATTTCTCGCATTACCAATCGACTTCACCTTACCAATCGACCTTCACTTTAGTCCACCGGCGCTTAATTACAATCTACATAATAAACCACTAGCAGTTCATAGTGGATTCATAAAACAATAGTGTAAAAACGAATAAAAAATATCACATACAATTTCAATGAATATTGTGTTCTATTGGATTAGCAAAAGTCTTCAATTTGTGAAAACCATACAATTTTACAATATTATGGTGTATTTTTGAAATATCTTGAATTTTTTTTAGACCCTAGTAAAAGGGGGGTTTTTAGACTTATTAATCATATATTACGTAAAAAAAATGCACTTCAATATCTGTATTATATTTCAGTTCAGAGCTACTGACTTTCCAATTAACTGACATACTGTACATTAACACTAATTAAATTATTTGATTTGAAATATAAAGAAAATTTTACAGATAATATTAATCATTATTATAACAAAGTATAGTTAATTAATTGTTTTTAGTTAAAATTATCTATTTACTGTAAGTATTTAGTATTCATACACTTCAGTACTTCACAATGGAAATTTAAACCTCGACAAAATAATTAATAAATTATTATAGGTACCTATAACAATAATTTTTAACAATTTGCTACTCCACATAATGTTCAATCAGCGGAAAAATTACGATTACTCGTGATTTATTTTGTTGATTTAGATCATGGGCAAATCAAGTTTGCATATTTTCCAATTGAATGTTTTATTATTTGTCTGTTATCATAGCTGAAATGTAATTTTTGATTTTCTCGTCAGCTTATACTTTTTTATCTATGAATTCTGGGATAAACTTCAAGAAAAAAATCGATGACTTTCTATTTTTAAAATAATTGGTTGTTTGCCTCTTTTATTTCAGTGAATATATAATTGCTATGGCAACTAATAAATTGCAGTAATGAGTTACAAGTGAGGATTGACAAGTGAACGATATTTTACCTATCTAAATTGTATACTTACAAAATAATATATCAGGTACGTCCTAACCGATCTGCTAAATAATATAATAATCGAAATAATTTTATAAAATATAAATAATATTTATCCATCATATTATTTTTTATAATTTTTTCAAAATATTGAATAATCAGTTTAAAAACTACTCTTATAAATGAAGACGCCAAATTGATGAAGTGTACCTAAACGACTAATTTTTGTGGTTTCATAATCTTTTAATAAATCATAGTTCGACTATAGTTAGCACTTATACTTGGTATGAAAAACAGTACCCCTACCTACTTATCTCAACATAAAGTTAGTATTAGGTACCTAAACTTATACAACTTAAAATTGGAAAAATTGTGGCGGATCAATGCAACGTTTTTCCGATAACCATAACCATTTAGTATGTTACGTTAATTATAAAAAAAAACTGTACACGTGTATTCTACTTAATAACTAACTAATGTAATGTGTTAAACTAAAACTTTCTTATTAATGTAGGTATTGCTGATTATCATATCATTGTTAAGTATTTTAAAATGTTATATAATTATTGTTATACGTCATACTGCTCTTAATTACGTCATCCCAAAAAAGTAAATTATTGTTGTTTTGAATAATTACCAGTTATCATAATAATTGGTATTTTAGTATTGTAAACCGTTAAACTTTTATCGTAAATCTTAATAACTCAAGTCACAGGTCATAACTTTCCCGTAAGAAAATGAAATGAAAATATAACATTTTTAAGAATATGACGGGGATGTCAATAGGTACTTCATATTTTCCGGAAGGTAACAAATAACAACTTACTGGTAAGTATCATACTCATTAACGAAGTAGCAGTAGGTAGCATACTGATATTATACGACTCGTTTTTTCCTAACAAAAAAATATCTGGCGTAATCGATGAAACCCCAGTGCGCGGTGTGCTCACTGCCAATAGTAAAAACGATAGTATTTTGAAAATTATCAACACTTATTCATTCTGTTCCTACTGCATGTAATTAGATCTTTTCCTCACTCAAAAGTATGAAGTTTTATCTCAGGTCCATTATAATGGGTATAACAAACGCTTAATCGGCTTATATACCTACTTGGTGAAAAAAAGAGAATGCAAACAAATGTACTTAAACTTAATGCAGTAAATGTATATTTGCTGAGATTAAAATTAGAATATATCAATTAGAATAATTTATTTAAGCTGTTAAAATTCAATTATATTAATAGACTAAGTGTATTATTACTTAGTGAATTGTTTTCTTAAGCTCATTAAAGTTTTCCACGAGGACCAGATGCTTTTTTTTAATATTTCTATACCTCGGTAGTTAGAATTGGTAATCTGAAAAAAATGTAACATATAGGTAGAATGTATATGTATAAAATTAAAAAAAACTGTATTTAATTATATTTAGTAGGTACCTACTATAGGCGACGAGACTTTCGCTCGTTTCCGAAGAAGCAGCGACGGACGGTCGAAAACATTTTTTTTAGATAAAACCGGTCTAGCCGAGAACACTTGTCGAAAATAATATAATATTATAATCATATACACTCGTCGTCGTCATATGTTGCGGTGTGCCCTCGTTATTGTGACGATGACGGCAGCGGCGGCGATGGTATAAGCCGGTCAACGGTTTTGTGGGTCAATCGGCGACGGGTCCTGCGCGTGGAATGCATCACGCCTCCTGCCTACAACCCGGTAACCGGTGATCGCGAAAACCGGCTACGGCTCGCGGCGTCTGGACGGATCGACGCGCTATTATACTATAGTATCGCGGTCGCGGATGCCGTCGACGACGACGCCACTATCGCCACTGCCGCCGCTGGTCAGTGTCTTCTTAGCAGCAGCCACGCGTACGATGAACGCTCCGCGATCGGTTGGGGGTTCTCTAGCGTCGGTTTTTGGGTTCGCGCTCGTACTGGCCGTCGCCGTCGCCGTCGCCGAGTCCGATACGGCCGGACCCGACGCGTCCGCGCTGCAGACTACCGAGGCCACCGGGTCGGCTGAAGGTCGTGGACACTTCAAGAAGATGATGTTGAACCCGTACATGTTGATACCTCAGCTGATCACACTGGGCTTCGCGCCGATCGTTCTCGCCAACCTCAAGATGATGGTCATGTCGGCGCTGATGATCAACAACATGGCCTTGAACGCGGCCATTTTCATGACCATCCGGAACATGGTGTTCGGTCCGCGGCCTAAGGTCAAGTACGTCAACCACGGTTATCATCACGACCACCAGAACCATCACCATCATAATCTTCGCCAAGAAAATAGCGATCATCCATACGACGACCAAAACGAAGATGACGGTGTCCAAAGTCAACATGCCAGAAAGAGTGAGCACTACGCTTCGTCGAGAGGGACGCAAACGGGCACAGACCACAAGGGCCGCAACACGGTGGATACACTGCCCATCGCTGCTTCGTTGCGGCGGCGACGACCGACGCCACCACCGTTGTTTACGCAGCATATAGTTTAAAAACACCGTATTATTTATTTATTTATTTTAATATTTATACTATTGTGTAAATATCGACTAACTAGTCTATTTAATTTATTAATTTATTCACATTTTATTCATACGGTCGAATCAAAGCTCAGAGGAAACCTCGGTGTCATATATATTATGTATATAATATATGTAAGTACACACTGCACATTTGTCGGGTTACATAAAAGAATCACTAAACATTTAATGAATCAATGCCTAGTCAGCGATGATATATACGTATCATATGGTCCCTTTAACTGCACGATTTAGATGACCACGTTTGGTTCATTAAATTTTGGTGATGAATAATTTTTTTTTATGCAACTCGGCAATAATAGTTAAATATCTGCAAATACCAATTTTATATATGGCCAGGTATAATGTGCCAGAGTGGTGTACCCATAAAGAGTGTTCCACGAAAATTCACTTGTAAGAAGTGCCAAATGGACGTACATTACCCAGCTGTCGCTTCTTATATAAGACATCTTCGTGAGATACTCTGTGATCTGTATGCACCTTAAGATTGTAATATTACATAGCCACATAGGTTAGGAACTTACATGCTTGTATAACATTATTTCATGTCGTACACTGCTTGTCGACATACAACGGATGCGTACACCGTGTCTTAAGCTCAACGAGAAAAGTGCCGAACGTCGCGCAATATTATCAAAATCGAGTCAATGTTTTTAGATATCACTTTATCATACAGGAACAACTACCCATTCGTAGAAAAAAATCAATATTTTTTCAATTTAAAACATGGAGAAATTTCGTTTTCTTATAACTTACTCGAAAGGCACTGTTTCTTGTCACTTTGACATTGGTGTATAGTAAAATCAGGCATTTACTAACTACCTAGGCAAATGGTCAAAGAATTTAATTTTTATGCGATTTTACTATCCGCGAACCGCCTATAGTCATTTAATTCAATGCCTATATGAAGTCAGGCAACTAACAAAAATGAAACATTTGTGTATTATTTTAAAAATTCAAACTATGTTTTCTTATTAATTATTTATGCCTACGACATATTATAGGTACACTACGTATAAGAGAGAATGTTTGCCCAAAATTAGGTTAACATTTATTTAATTTTTGTATTAACAAATACCTAAATATAGTATAAAATTAGCAGGTACCTGTACTTAATATTCGCCATTTTATACAAAAACACGATTGAGTATTATATAGTATGTCAACGGTATACCGTAAACAGCGTAAATTATTATCCGTAGGGTATGTATGTGTATACCTATAATAGGTAAATTATAATTATTGTTTTAATTTTTATAATATGTAATTGACTTATGTTGTATATGTATAGGTAATTGCATATTCTGTGTATGTTACAGTTATAAATAAATTAAATATGATATTTTTTAAACGTTGTTTGTATTTTGTTGCAAGACACGCGAACACCATCATTAGCAATATCAATACATATAATGGACCTAGGTATCCATCATACAACTCCCCAATTTTGAAATATTTTAGCAGTTTCAGGCTGTGAAGGGCTTTTTCTGTATATTAAACTAATTTTAACTTTTAAATCTGCTTTTTTTGTCCAGACTTGGCCTTTGAATTTTGGAAAGAGGAAATTGATAGACAAGACTAAATAAGCTTATATTGAAAAAAACAGTTTAACTGAGCTCTGAATAATCATATATAATATTAATGATTCAGGGTAGAAGATAGAGCATAAATTATAATGACCCAGATAAGCCCATTAACCTTTATACGTACTTAAGATGAGATTACAAATATTGTAATTAGTTGTATACTCAGCACTGTATAAGCAAAATAGTAAATACCTACTAAAAAACACATGTTTATTTAAATGTAAATTATAACAAATTTTGTGTCATTCCGAATTCGTCGTTATTGTATTCTCGTATGGTCATTAGGTATGGGCACTTGGGAAGGCCACTATTAAAAAGGGATGACTTAAAAATTTAATTGGAAAAGCGGAATTTTGAGCTTGGCACGCTCTCAAAATTATAGGCGAAATATGTCAGAAAACCGTGGTGAGATTGTTTATAGATGTATTTCAACGTTTTTCGCAGTTTTTTCTGTTGTCGTTTCACTCGGAATCACAAACGAATAGAACGTTTCGAACAACGTATAAAATATAACAAACATAAAGATGTGCGCGTGTAGGTCATGATGACCCGCCGTGCGTGGTGATTATATGGTATTATACACACGAGAAATGGCACTCTAAACATACCGTACTTTGTTATAGGTAGGTATTACTACGGTGAAAGTGAGTTTACGCATTTTCCAAGTTTCACTGGAACATTTCGTATTATGACAGAGAAATAATATGTGGGTACGTATACTGCCTGTATACGATGGCGGGATAAAATGATATGCACGAAGTCAATTTATTAGCGCATCCTAAATGAAAAGAAAAAAAACCTGTTGGGCGTATAAATCGAATCTAGTCATTTTACCAATACCCCACCACCTAAAACCCATACAATATTATAATAGGTATTATATATACATAGGTGATAGGTACATTAAAGATTAAGAGGTAAGAAACGGTTAGTCACGTGCGCTTTTCTGTTTTTAAATGGTCTTCAATAATATGTTTATCACAGTGGGGTCCAATGCACGTCCGCTCATATACAATCAATGAGAATATCTATCATTATTCATTACATTATACTACATAATATTATATTATATATAACACATACATGTATATATATATATATATATATATTATACATTTATGGTGACTATAAAGAGTACAGACTAGAGCATTCACAATAGATCTAGGTGTTTAGATATATGTATATACTTATCCTAAAAAATAAAAATGTATCATGATTCATGAATTCATGATGTATAACGTACCAGGTAGCTAAACCACAAAATAGATTCTGTGCCTATACGTCTATATATATTATTATGTTTAATGCTTACCTAAATCTAAATATCTATACATATATACAAACATATAATATTATAATACATGTCTATTATACGCACCAACACATTCTCTGACAACTCTCGACAACTCCGTAATGATTAGGGTTCGGGACTTTTTGCACACAAATAAAATTGTAGGAAATATGCATTTAAAATAATCGACATTTGCCCAAAAATATGCAACTGAATTGAATTTGATTTATTCACTTTAATTTAGGCAATTATTTTTTGAATAGTTATTTTTTTACAACAATAACACTAAACTTTAAGTCAATAACCGATAATATACGCAGGAACAACTAGGTATTTCCCCAGTTGCCAAATCCAATTAATAATGTTATTATTTCATCTTCATTAGTAAACCGAGTTTTACGGAGAAACAATTTGGTATTTCCGCAGTTGCCCTGTCCTGATTCGTTCTATAATTGAGTATTACTGACCGACGCATGAGGGTGAAAAAAAATAATGTTAACCTTTAAAATAAATTTACTTAAAACAAAAATATAAATATTTTACTTAAAAAAAACAAAACTGCGTAAATATGCTTTGAATAACAATGAAATTATACCAAAATTTGTCAAATATCCGTTTTACTCGGAAAACGGCAAAATATGCGAAAATATGGAATTAAATTGTTTGTATGTCAATTCGTAATGACTCAAAACAAATGTATGTATATCTTACTTAGACTATTCTTCTGTCATCATGCAAATACAACAAGTCCCGTACCCTAGTAATGATGTACCTACTTTACGTACCTATTGTAAAACAAAAAAATCGTGGTTATACATATACCTACGCCTTTTTCACGTGGGTGTGTGACAAAAGTAAAAACCTTAAAATGTGCTCATAATATTTTTTAGTGATTTGATATCTACTTAGTACCATCTGAGAATTGAAAATAATCGTGGCTGAATATTTGTCTACGCATATCGAGTCTATGAAAATCCTAACCTTTGTCCTTTTACTATTATAGGTACCTACGTGGTCGCATACGGCTACCTACCAACCACCCGTGTGACCATTGTACATTTAGTGAGTTCCTGCCATGGACATATTAACTTACTATAGTGTATTATTTTATTATTGTACGCTAACAACAAAAACTGCAGTGGTTCGATGTACCTGCTACAATGTGTTCCGATTAAGATTGTTTTTACCACTGAAACGATTTCACAATCAGTTTTTATTTATAGGTCCCTTTTTTTTTTGTTTTAACGTCCTCACTGCTCACCGTGTAACATACACGGGTAATAAACAATAATAAATACAACAACAAGTATAACCGTTTCCTACGAATATTGTACTTTTAGTTACCGCTCCAACAGACCATGCAAATATGCAATATCACTATTATAGTGTCATAATTTCTGTGGATATAAGTGCGGAATTAATGGAGTGTCTTCAGTCTTATGTTAACATTTTTAATGATTCACCATACGGCGTACACCAAGTATTGGTAATTAGAAAGGAATTGGTAGTACATGACGTGTGTTAGTCGACCCATATATATATGACTATTTGAATCTGACCACAGATGCCTGAGTAATGGTACGCGGCAATCGGCCATATTCTAGTTCACAAATTGTTTGTGAATAAACTTTTATGCCAGTCTCCCTTAATTTGATAATACTGTTTTTCCGATTCGACCATTGCAACACACCCACAATAATCCAAACAATTCTATAGGCGTTATGGAATATGCTGATCATAGCCTATTATAGTACCTACGCATCCAGTGGCGGATAACCAAATGTTTTTTTTTATCTCGCACAAGCTGGATTAATGAAAACGAACATATTTGTTGATTTAACACAGGTAGCAAAGTCAACAACACTTTTATCCATGTTATCCATTAAGTATATGATTTTTATATACATTTAACAAACTACAGGTAAATAAATAAATGATCTAAACCTGTAAAAAGAGGAATAATTAATTTCAAAAAGATCAGTTCTGTATGTAAAACTTTTTACAATCATTTAAAAGTTTAAAATATATGTTATCACCAAATTTATATAAGAATTTATATCAATATTATTAAAAATAAAAGTAATTTAGTGCACTATTCAGAATTTGTTGGGCATTAAAATCCCGGCCCTAATAATGATTATGTTATTATATTATATTATGTGTATTAAATTTGGCCAGATATCCAGAGGTGTCACAATTCACAAGCATATTTTTCGGGGGACAATGCCTCAAACAATTTTAGACTAGGTGGGTAGGTAATTACTGTTATCCCTGTTAGGGAGTAAAAGTATTTTAAGATTTATTTATCATTCTTAAATAAGTAATATATTGATATTAATTCGGTGTGATAAATTAAAATTATACAATAGGTGTGCTTTATGAGTTGTGACATACTGACACCACTGCAGATCACCCACATTATATACATAAAATACAATAAAATGTTTGAACTTTTAAGTTAATTCTATATTTTCTTATCTTCTTGTAGATTTCAGTGTATTTTTATTGGTAAGATAAATTTCTCCGATTTTTTGAATTTTTTATATTGTTTAAAGTGAATCTAAAATAAACTGACCGAAATGCACTTCGAAGAAAATAAATTAGACTAAAATTACTTGGACAACATTAGAGTTATTGTGATTTTTTATACTAATTTTATTACAAATTTCTATACTATTTTTTTGGATGCAATTATGTTTGTATTTGAATTTTTTATAAGACCTAACACCTTGAAACCCAAACAGATATCTTACTCGCTAAAAAAAAATATGTCACAATTTGTATTATAAAACTCAATTATTATTATAGTATAATTATACATCTACATAAAGCAATAATAAATAGCATGTCATTGTGTTGTTGTAAAGTATCTTAATTAGGTTGTTTCTTACATTTTTAACAGTCACATTCAAGTATAAAAAAGCTTACATATTGCATAAATAAAAAAACAACAATGATGATTCATAGGAATCCTATCACAGAAATAAATATACATTTTATCAATATATGCATAATATATTACATCATAATTTAAGTGGCGTACTTTGTGGTGGGAGGAGGGGTTATCCAATTTTTAATGAAATATTTCATATTTTTTTTTTTGGTCAGTTACGGTAACCAATTTCTGGGTATAAAACCTCTTCCAAAATTTAGCTCTAAATACGCCACCGTATATTTTATTAGTATTAGTAGGACATTTAAAAACAAAATTTTAGTATAATATATAATATAATATAATAAGTCACTTAAATTAAGAAACACTTAACTTTAAATAAGCACCTTTTTTTTTTACTCTGTTAATGTTAAAATTAATATAACCAATAATAGTAAATCCTACAAATGTGAAAGCACAACTTTTTTTGTTTTATGATAGTTTAAATTAATAATAAATAAATAAAACAAGCATAAAAATAGTGAAATAAGTTAAATTAGTGAGCTTTGCAAAGCTATACTATTTTTAAGGTGTCGTTGTATAGATTTTTTTTCAACTAATTCCAAAGCGTTTAAATCCGGTCTTAAAGTGCACAACCATGATATGAATTCATCACAACTTGATTTACAAGAAAAATGCACAACCCAATCGTTGCAGCTTTCCTCTATTGTTGCATCGTAACAGGACCACTCCTTGTTTATGAAATATAACATAAATATTTTAGCATGTAAACATTTTAATTTAAAATTAAAATAAACTTTTGTACTTACAATTATAACATAATAGTGTGATGGAGAGGGCGATAATTTCAAAGAATCCATATTGACTAATAACATGCTGTCTGTAATTGTGTGAGGAAAATTGTACAAAACTATATGGGTATTGGTCAACAAACAACAGTATCCATCAGGTAATTTGGATTCAACATTTAAGTTTTTATGCTGAAAATGTAACCAACAATAAAATAGTTTTGTACCATAAGATAACATTTGAGTACAATATATTCATCAATAAATTGCTCATGTATTAATTTTTAACTTTAAATAATCGAAAAAATTGTGTGTTGTGTAATTCAGGTGTAATATTAATTTAACTTACACCTGCCATAGAATAGCTTAGAGCATTGAACCATTTTTCTTCTTGACTACAATCAGCTGGTGCCAAAATGATTGGATAGTTAATTAGTAGAATTTCAATAGAGTGAGGTCGATCACAACAAATTTTTCTGATTTTTTTACAACGACCAAATCTTAAAGGTATAGATTCACACGGTAACTTTTGATCTGGATGTTCATATATGTATAAAATATCTTCACTAAAACATAATATAAGTTAGTTATTTTAATCAATTTTTGGTATTAAGTAATTCATGTTTAAATATTAATCGTTTTACATATGATTCTTAGTTTGTTTTAAATTTACTGAAAATGTATAAGTAATAATAATACCTTAAACGCACAAATCTTGGTTTCCATATAGATCCTTTTTTAACCATTAGAAATTCTTCTAAATGAGATTTTAAACTATTTGAAGATTCACTTTCTTTATAATACCACAACCATGTATAATATTTGATTTTTTCATCCTAGAAAAAAATATTAATTTAATACCTACATACTGAGTTTAAATTATAAACTATGAAGAAAGGTTTACTTTAGGTATTGAAATTTGACATTTTACAGCCTCATATAATTTATCATCACGGTTGATATTTATGACAACAAATGCATTATTCGGGTCATAAAGTCCACTACGTCTGTAAGCATATTCAAGACTGCCAATCATTTGTAGTGCTGATTGTACATCTATTGCCGTTATTAAAGTACACTTCTTTGATTTTTCGCTTACAAAGACTGCAGTTTGATCACACGGGCCTAAGGCTATTAGGTCTAGACTTGTAAAATTTGAACTATAGAATACTTCTAACCTTTTGGTATATACATTTTTAGTTAAGACACAAAACCTAATATTTGTAATAACTACAAATAAAGGTGATCCGCCAGTGCTTAGCATTCTATAAATCTGAAATAAAATAATAAAATAAATTTGGATTTATGGAAATAAACTATTTGGACTTACTTTATAAATAGATTCTTTGGTTTTTAATAATAAATCTCTTTTAATTATATTAATCAGTTGGTTGGATCCAATATCCAAATGTTTACTCCAAACATAGCTCCACTGTTTTTCCTTCATTTCCTGTTCTATTTGGTTAAAAACGACTTGTTGGGATTTGAGATCAACGTTTAAACCATTCATGTAAAGTGAAGGAAACTTTTGTTTTTTTGATTTTAAAACTGAACCTTTAGACGATGTTTCATTTGGTAGAGGGTCTTCTTGTCCTTCGGGTGCTCCTCTTTCGCCACATTCCCCAATTCGTATTTGAATGAGATTGCCATGGCTGGGTTCAATGACGTCTTCGTGAAAAGATACTCTTTTCAGTCCAACTACCGGATGCACCTGTTTGGTGTTGGACCGACGGTGGACGATCGAATCTGGCGAATGGACTGACATAAGTGAAATGTTTACATCGTTAATTAAATATTAATTACTAACTAAAACGCATTTAAATAGTTAAACAATGAAAACAATAAAAGTGAATTAACTAAAGAAGAAAAAAGATCAAACTTCATGTTTTTATTTGGTCACATTTGTTGTTCTTTGATAGTAAAATCTGCGATAAAGTAGAATTATAGATAATAAGTAATTGTATTGGTAGATAAGAACTGAAAACCATAATCAGTAATCACAATAATATAAAAAAGTATTCGTGACACGAGTGCTTCACGCCAGTGAATGCGATTGGCATCCGCGTTAATGCGCATGCGCTGGGACTTGTAATTATCCTTGACGCGCGCAATCCTTATCATTATCTCATATCACATAATCTTATTATTATTATTTTATTATTCAAATTTAATTCAAATTTGTTCAAGTGTTTAAATTAATTATGGATAATAATTTAAAGTGTAAGGAATGTAATAAATCATTTAGTTTGAAAAAGAGCTTATATGCTCACTCCAGGAAGTCACAGTATTGAATTTGTAAAATAAAAGATTTAAATAAAATTCATTTCGGTTCAAGTGGTTAGTTTGAAGGAAATTTCACAGTATTGAACTTGTTGCACCAAAGTTAATATATAAATATGGGTTTCTTGCTTTGCAAATTAGA
>PVMI01017610.1:0-12446 GCA_008528875.1 Aulacorthum solani
GAAAAAACTTATTATAGTAGATAGATAATATATAAGTTATAAGTTATAACATACTAACTTTTTTTTTAAATAAAACGAAAAATTGAAAACTTAGCAAATGTTATGTACTATGACCCATTATAGGTAGAACCAGAAATATGCAATGTGCATGGAACGAGACAAACGTACAATTTTTATTTTTATTTAAAAAAATAAAATAATAGTAATATAATTAATATTGTAAGAAAAATTAAAATGAAATTGAATACTTGTGTAAAACTTTTTTAACTATCCCGAAAAATGTATTTTAAAAACAATGATTGATTTTTATGGCCATTGCAATAATTTACAGCCTATTTTTATGAAAAGAAGTAAAAATAATACGAGCTACACCGTCTTTATCGAACAAATAATATTAATGGGTCATGTTTTAAGCTTCGTTTAGAGATATTTTTAGTGCGGGTAGCTTTTTTAATGTGCATCGGGAGTGTTGGTCGAGGGAGCAGTTATACATACTTATACAATATTTTATCCTAAACATAAAGCATTTAATTTCAGCCTCTGCATAACTACTTTTGTTGTCTGATAATGTATGTATAATATTTAATATGAAACATAAATAAACACAGTTATGCACACAAAAAAAAAATATTATCATTTTTGATACTCTATACTAATTTGGGAGCCACCAAAGTATTGTGAAGAGACAAAGAAGCAGTGCGATGAAGAAGTTTGAATACCTCTGGAGTATACAGAAAAAACCACTATTGGGACTTTTGAATTTTGGGTGACAAGAGTATTCTACTTATTATTATTTTCGTTTTCTGCCATTAATTTTATTTTTAATATTATTTAATGATATGAAATAATGTGAACAGTTTTTGAAATGCCTTTAGAGTTACTTGGATTATAATAATTAATTGTAGTCATTCAAAAATCAGACCACGGGCTCAGTACTTCAAGTATTACAAATTACGATTTCTCCAGGCCAGTAAATCACTCATTTTCAGTGGCGTTTTGCCAAGGGAGTCTTTGAAACTGTGTTATTCTTATTGCAACAGAAAAAAAATAGAAGAAATAAATAACTATATTAAATATTTAAAAGCAAAACAAAGTTTTTTGTATTTTTATGCATGCATTAATCAAATTTTATAAAAGTGTATATTTTTTTTAAATAACCAAACAATTATTTTTATCTGTTAATTATCCAACGAAAATTTAAGTGTATTTATAGTTGTTTTAGTTTCTGAGAGTCGAGAAAAAGCTATAATCTTATAGGTAATGTGTTGCTTGCAATATTTCTCTGAATATTCTATTATTGTGTGTTAATAAATTTCGGTTAGATTCGATAAAATAACTTATGTCTTCTCAGCAATGGAAATGATTGTATGTTCGAATTTGGTAATATTGTTCGCGATTTCAGCGTATAAGATCAAAATTCATTAACTTGAAGAGTGCTATATAAGAGAATGACTTAAGAGTATGATGTACAAACAAATTTTAAATGTATATAATACAGCCATAGAGGTTTATTTCAAAATGAGTAACTTGTTAAGTTCTCAAATTTTGAAAAATGCACTTATAATATCTTCACAGTATGACGCCATCATTCTTTGAATTCCACAAGACTTCGGTCATTGTACATAATATGATGATGTTTGTATTAAAGACACACTTGAGGATTTCAAAAAACAGAATATTAGAATAAGTGCGTATGGGTCCGTAAAATAGGGGTGATTATGGAACCACCCCGAATATCGTATGCGACTGATGACAGTCTCTATGACTGATGATCAGTACAAAACTTCTGTATTATTGTGAAGTATACACGAGCATTGATAACGGTTAACTGTTTCCGGATCCTAACCTGTCGTCGGGCGAGCTGTTTTCTGACCATGTCATAACATAATATTTACACTCAGCTTGCATGTAATCTACGTTGTAATGGTAATATTACTTAACTTTTATTTACTTCCTCTGCCGAAATCGTCATCGCTCTATTGAAAATATCGTCCCGTTCGTCAGCACTGGGAGGAAAATATATAGAAAACCCGACGACCAGTCTGCGTTCACATTGCACTATATCCACAAATAATACAGCACAATTCTTATAGATTTTTACCTCGTGGAGGTGGTCTGGTAAACAGGAAAATCGTATAATAATTCAAATGATATCTTAAAATTCGACCCATCTCAAGCGATATCATAGTCATATTTACAAAACTCGTATATTTTGATGTGGTCTATTTTATTGCGCGGTACAGGACGCAGTGCTCACCGGACGACTTTGACAGCGATGGTCGATAATTGAATTTCTCGTTCCGCGTGACAGATTGATTCACCACCGAGCACCTTCACCACCCTTTTATCATTATAATGATGCGTTTAACCGAATTGAGATTTATTGAAATGTTTTACTAAACTAATAATTATTTATAAAAATAGTAAAAAAAAAAAACAATTGAAATGTACAACTCAATATTATATAATATTTCCTTGCATTGTAAGTTTGGTACTTGGTTCATTCATCTCTATATAGACGTCCATATGGACGAATAATTTTAACTTAACCTATAATTGCAAGCTAATAATTACCAGGTGGTTGATGAAAGACTATAGAAAATAATAATATGCATCTCATGATATTTAAAATGTTTCAGTATTGTAGAAAAAACAATATTATTATATTATGATATGAGCTGTATGACGTGGCTGTCATAGGTGATTGGGGTATTTATATGAATGTGGGTATTCGTGTGTTTTTTGGTGCTCTATTTTTTCCTACAAACGTATTATTATATACGACACAAGAACACCTTAAGACGTCGGCGACATGAATTTTGATTATTCAGCACACGTATTTTTCACTTGTCGTCCGTCTATAATTGAATTATGGGGCGTATACAGTACGCTGGTCGGTTCTTGGACTGTCACTGGCCAAGACTTTTATTTTAATTTTTAATTTTAGATTCCGATTGGACAGAGGAATGCGTACGGGTATTGCATTATTTTTATTATATATTTTTATTTTTGAATAAAGTCGAAAAACGAAATATATATTTGGTCACTCGTGAGCGCATTTTTGATTATTATCGGCTACAATTTCAGCTGCACAAAAAGCTATAATTTATTTTTAATAATATTTGTATTGGGTACAATTTTCTTTTCTAACCAATTTTTATGAGGGTGATTTTCGGAGAAACGCGAATCAACAGAAAAAAAGAAAATTTAAATCCTGAGAAAACGTATCATGTTACTAGATATTTTTCCACTGAGCTATAACCCAAAACTATATCTCCCAGAGAAAATATATTTAATGGTATGCTAGTTATCATAAAGAAAATTACATTTTATTCCCTACAAGTATATATTTTGTATAACAACCGATACTGACTTGGTACCTAGCTCATCCTATTCCTGTAAAATTAGCAAATCGTGGAACATAACTGCGACACTGAAATTCGCCGGATCGGACCAAAAGTGTCATTATAGTCGCATTGCGACTAATTATTCTGGATTTGACACACACTTTAGATGTGATATATTAATTCGAAGTGATATAAATACAATTTATTTAAATATTTTTGATTAATTTATTAGTATGCGCATGTTTAACCAGTGTTACAATATATTATGCCTAACCATCAAAAAGACAGACTTAGTATCTAATTTATTTCTCAATCAATTTTGTGTCACCTCTGTCCACCCACTGCGAAGACCAAGGTCAAAGATTATTAAATTAATATTTTCTATTAAAATAGATTTAATTATAGCTATAAATATTAGCTATAGTAAATAATTTGCAGTTATAATAAAACTTTGGATTATATTATAATACTTATAGGTTGAATGTTATTTTTTACTCAGTGTGACTTGAATGTATATATTATTATATAAAATCCAGTACAAACGGATTTTGAATTTTTTCGAAATTGCGCTCTGAAGCATCAAGTTTAGCGAGCCATTGGTGTTGATAAAGTGACCGATTGAGGTTTTTTTTAACCCAATCTATAAATACTATATACACTCATTTAAAATTCGTCGAGGCTATTGAACGTGTCCGTAGTATAAATTAATCACTTCGAGTTTTTCCTAGGAAATAGGACATGCACAAGTGGTAAAATAGATATATTTTTCCAATAAATAAATTAAATAAATAACACATGAATAAATACGCATTAAATTAATAAATAATATTGTTTTGTTTTATTATTTATCTATTCAGAAGTGAGCTTATGCAGTTATGTCACATCCTTTCGGATGCAGATTTAATTTTCCAATTATTAATACCTAGGTATTTTTAATTATAATTATTAATGTAAAATTGCCATTGTTGGAATATTTAATCTATTTTATAGGACTCTTGTTTTTCGTTTGAATTTGGTTTTTCCAAAGTGATTTGATACTGAGTGTTATAATTTATTGAAAGCGCAATAAGAATTTTGAAAACATATTTGAAATTAACTTTGACTAAACGTGTTCGTCTTAAATTTTCCTCAAACATTGTAAAACTGAGATAGGTACGACGGGTCTCAAGTAAACTTAATAACAAATTTAAATAATAGTTTTCAGATCTCTTACGACATTAGGTACTATTTTTGACAATAAGCCAAAAATATACGTTTCTTAGAGTCATATTATTATTATATTACTCGTTGACCGCAGATTTAGTAACATGTGAGAATCATTCATTAAGATCACACTTACTACACGATATCCCCGGAGTCAATAGGAATTGTGTTTTTTTTTTTGGAGGGGGGCACAAATGAGTGTTCTCCGTAAACGTGATTTCCTACTTTCTAGTTCGACGAATTTTCCGAATTGACTGCATCAGACCGCTCGTGTTTCAACTGTAATGTAGACTTGACTTTCGACCACTAACCTGTACATAACGGACAAAAAAATCTGGAGACAGCAACACACAATATTAGAAATTTTTAAAACTGAAATGTTGAAAGCGTTGTACCTATTTATACGCAGATGCAGTTCACATAATATTATTACAATATTATTATCAATCGAGACGTGTTCGTCATCTTTCCACGAACAGTGATAAGCTTAAACCGTTTTATACAAACCACACATTCACACACACCCCGTGAATAGCTTTGCGCCGTCGAGGTCCACAGGAGAGTGACAGTGATAATAATAATAACACACTGTAGCGGATCACATATTATATGTGTAAAACCGTTACATATATTGCAAACTAGGGAGCATGAATACAAGTATTGATGATAAGGAAGAAGGCTTATGAACATATTATAGTCATCATAGTACACATATTACCTACATACAATGTATTATATATGTTAATCATATATGTAACTAAGATTTTTGTAATTTATTGTGTGATTATAAAATATAATATCAACTGAAACTTAATATTTGATCTATCTTTCCCTAAGCTCCCGAGTTATGGATAAAATATAATTCAAAGGGCTCTGAAAACCCTCACCGAATCATCTAAATATAACAGGTTCCTCAACCCAACAACACAATATTATAATACACTACGTGCGTGCGAGTGTACTGTTATGTTATTATTATTATTATTATTATTGTACCCCTACAGTATGGTAATAACTGTGTGTGTGAAAAAGAGCTTTTTGTCGGTCGATGAAAGTAAAATTACCGCACCACGGGTGCGTGTGTGCGTGAGTGAGCTTAGAGGACAAGTAAAACATCTCTGCAGGTCCCGAGTCCTGCATTTTCCGGTCCGTTGGATCGACGAACGGTTTGCGCTGAAATTTTCGTGTAGTATGCGTACACTCGTTTTGGCCAACGAATTTTGGGTAGTTTTAATTTATTTTCTCCATTGCTATATTTCATCCAGATTTTTGTCTGGAAGCAACAATGTATGAGCGACAATTATAAATTACTATATTACACTTACTTACAGCTCCAATATCTACGACCTACACATGCGAGTAATTGGATATTACCTATGTGGAATTAAAATAGTTTTTATTATATATAGAATATTATGTATTTAAAATTTGGTAAATTAACAATTTCGAGTAAATAAATGTATGCAATAAGGGTATAATCATATGATGGCTTAAAACAATACTATTAATTATTTTTACAAATTGAACAGGCTAATATATTAACATTTTAAATAAAGAAGTTACTCGAAACAACGGTATGAACAATTCTCAGCTCTCTGTTTCGAAATATCATGCGGAAATTAAAAACAAAATAGTAGCGTCCTTCAAAGTAGTCATATACACATGTAATAAATTCAAATAATGCAGAAAAATATACTCAAAAACTTCAATACTTTTCGAGATAATAATGTTAAAAAATAATCAATCAGTCCAACCAATTGAATATCACCGTGGAGGGTGGTTTCGTAATTTGTGTTTACTTTTTTTGTGCACCGTTTTCGCTTCACAATAGTATGAATAATATTATAAAATACGACTATCATAATGACCATTATATTATGTTATTTCAATGAGACTCATGCAAGCCAATTGTTCTTTTACCACTCTACCACAGACAAAGAGTCTAAACGCGGATAAAACAATATTGTATTTTTATAACAAAATGTAATTACATTTTTATTAACATAGGTATTTTTGAGACTTATGTAAATTATGCTATACTCCTTTTCTGACGAATTTTAAAGCCCTTTTTCTAAACCAAAAATTCCATTTATATACATTAAATTGAATAATGTTCAATCGGTAATCTGAAAGTGTAATTTTCCTAAACAGACTTAAAATCTCAACCAGAAACTGACCGATATAATCACAATATCACATGACCTAAATATTTTTTTCTGCAAAATGGTACACAATGAATAAATCATCGGCATGACCCCCCGTGTTCTGTGACTAACATGATATTGGCGAAAACGTCAGCATTGTGTTCCGTCACATTCAACGTGTTTCGTGAAAAATTAGTTAACTGGGAAATTCTATCTACGTAGTACACCGAGAAAATTGACATTTTGACTTTGAGAGACTTTTTTGAAGGCCTTTTAAAACTACAATGCAACTTGTAACACATGAACATAAACTGCAAAGATCAAATACACTATTATCACGAATTAAGGAATTTTCCTTTTGTAGCTAGTTAGTGGCAGCCGTCAGAGGTGGTCAGGTGGATACAATGGGGGAGGGTACTACAGGGGCTAAATAATTAGTTCCCTAAAATAACATTTTAAAGATTCGTTTCCGCTTATATGAATTTAATTCACAAAAAAGTTTGGTAATATTTATAGTATCTAAAAGTATGCAAAATACATTGTGCAAGTTTATGGTTTATCCATTTTTAAAGCCCCGAGTACTTAACTTAAATTTATAAGTTTTTTATAAAAATAGAATCATACTTTCTTCACATCAAGACAAGTGCATCATACTGTGTGTCTAATTTATTTAACTACCTTGTTCATTCCTAAATCCGTCTCTGCTTGCTGTGTAGCAGAATATTATATAACCTAAACGTTGTGTATTGTTTCTCCCGAATCAATTCAGTAGAATATATTATAATAATTTTTAAAAAGTTTTTTAAGTTATGAACACATTTATAAAATAGTTGACCAAATTAATCATTTTGCTGCATTATTGATTTAATAATATATTATAAAACATGTTTGATTCACTTCACAGAGTTCCCAATAAACCTTAAACACTTAACGTATTTATTTAAACAATAATATTGTGATGTTGTTATGAGTATATGGTCATTACAAAATGTATTGCGTGATTTAAACTTTCCATGTACCAACTTAATTATAAATTAAAAACATTGCATTATAATTAATAATAGTTAACTTGTATTGCTACTCTTATGATGTTCAATTAATTGTCGTCGAGCTAAAATAACACTTTTGGTCGATCTAATAAAAAATAAAATATTGCATAAAATCACGATGAAAATAATACAATAAAATGTATATGAGGTAGGTATTTTTGAGATTCTTAACGGTGCCTCATACAGGACAGAATTAAATTGCCCTCGTGCAATATCATAATAGAGGTTAGGTTAATTTACCCGTCGAGGACACAAAAACAAAACACTGCAACAACTCTTGCATTATGAAAAAAATGCAAGTCGATTGGTTTATATATTCAAATATTTTCCTCGTATCATTATGATCATACGATGATTTTTATTTTTAAAAACCACAACCTTGCAGATCATTTGGTACTTATCACAGTTTTACAGCATAATCTGTGTTATTTATAAAAACACATTTCGTTGTTACGATGGTTTATACCACTTCAGGATGCAATCGTAACGATACACGGTATAATAACCAGTGTGTAAATTAGGGCCACATACAATATTACTCAAATAAATTAGGTTACTGAGTGTTGTTTTGAAAATTACCCATTTGGAAAACCATTTAAACATTACTGTTGAGTTTTCGAGTCAACATTAAATAATTTATATCGAATATAATAATAATAATGAACTTAATGTCATGGAAATAATATCAAAATACCTACGTAATATTATTTATTATATTAACATTGATCGTCGAGTTGATATTATTTCACTTATTTTTATACTTTGCAAAAGGTCATTTAAGGTAATTTAGAATTCTAAAGAACTTCACGGTTAGCAACGATTGCGACTGTGAAATAACTTTTGAATTAATCGCGTGCCAACAATAAAAATAATTATAACGCAATAAATTCAATTTCGAATAGTCTAAATGTATTTATACGCTATTTTAATATTATAATGGACGGTTTTAGATTTTTTTCCCTCTGTAATTGGATTTTACACGCGAACGCAAATTAGATTTATAAACACGAAACATGTCGCACCCCGTTAAAAACGTATACAACGTACTGTTGATCAAAGTGTCAGTGGTGGGGGGGGCGGGGTAAGTTGGTGATATGATGACGTTTAACTACATTATAACTTTTCACAATCGAAAAGCAATAACAATATTACTCGGCAACCGATCTCCATCCTAATATCATTATTATATAGTCGGACGACAAATAATTGTGTGTGTGTGTGTGTGTGTGTGTATGTGTGAACATATTTAATGTCGGCCATACATTTATTATTATGTGAACGCGTCAAGGTTTGGACAATTCTCATGGAACTCCACTTGTGTACACGACGTCGATGCTTTGACGATATAGTTGCTCTTATGATCAGTCGTTTGGATTTTTTAGATCGACATATTATGCAGCGGTACCCATTATATATTTGATAGAAACGTCTTAAATAGACAGGGCTGGCTCAAGCGAAAATAGTGCACTAGAAAAATCATAATTTCCCGCTTCTAAATTAATAATTTTATCACTGCTTTGAAAATGACATTTCCTACTAAAGTGCCACCCTAGAGTGTGGGCCTTTACATTTAATATAATATTGTAATAAAATAAAAATTATTTTTAATAAAACAATTAAAACGTTTAGGAATATATTTGTTATTTATAATAACCTACCTAATTTAAACTAAAGATTCGACATTGAAATATTTTCCGAGATTTGCTCTCGAGGAAATTTTATTATTATTCATTAGACAAATCAATGCAATATAGATTATTGATAAATTTATAAATATTTATGATTCATCGAAGTTCAGAATAAATTCATAATCTTCATCATTCCTGAGAATGACCTTTTGAATACTTCAGGGATGATTGGAATTTTCGGTGATAGCGAAAACGGTTTTCGATATCTATACTGTGCAATACACATCAATAATGAATTGTTGATTCAACGTTATGCCATATCATTTTATCAAACCCTATTTACTATAATATATTGAATGGATAGTCTGCTAATGTAGTGTCTTAGAGTCGGAATTGATGGAGGCTTTAACTTGCACATCAACTATAATATTATATACATTTTTGGAGGTGTTTACTCTAGATAATACCTACACTACAGGTACGCGGAATAGGATACTCCGATTCCGGATTCTTTTGTCTCAACTTTGGATAGCCCTGATGTGCCTTTATATGTATGCTATGTTATTACTTATTATTATGGGGCTCAATTTTAATTGCCCTATAAACTCTACAAATTGAGTGTAAAAAAAAGCATTTATGACATAAAAACTGTAAAAAAATACGCTTTCTAAAAATAAATTTAACATATTGCAAAATTGTGAATGTACGTTTATAAGTGTGAAAAAAATTAATAAAAGTTTTAATTTAACAAATTACATTTGAAATGCTACACTGTTATAATACACTTTAATACTCCAATAAAATGTGAATGCAATTAACTGGTTAATTGGTTGATATGATATAAGGATAAATAATTTCAGAATGGTCTAATTTAAAATCAGATTACCCGATGTTATATCGTTCAAAATGAAAGTACCTAATTTATAATACGAAGTACTATGTTACTATAACAATAAAGTTAATTTTTTTGGTCATAATACAAGAAATAGGTAAAAAAATGTCTTACAAATTATAAAAATTCCCTAAAAAATATAAAATCTACAAAAAAAAATTTCCCAATAAAATTTTGTGGTTACAACACGGAGTACTCAAAACACATTTGTAGCTTGGAAAGCATCGTTCAAAGCATTCCGAAAAAAAAATATGAAAATGTACTGAAATTCGACCCCAACTTATTAATAGTAACAATAAATTATTAAATTTTGTATATTGTATTACAAGGTTAGATTAGGTTTAAATTAGATTTGGTAAATTATCATATTGGCAAAATATGTTCAAGAAAGATGATCTTTGACGAATATCGAACCACTATTGAAATACTATAATACCATCGCGTTAACATTAAAATATGTACTGAACGTTTTAAATGACATTTTTTTGAAATGACAAAACCAAATTATGACCAATGATAATTTTGTTAACCCAACACTTATTGTTGACGCTTCGTTTACGTTGTATCCTGTTTTTGATAGTTTATTCGACACTCATAAGTATACCATGAGATCGAAAAATCCTTTATTCATAGTATACCTTTCAGATGAAACGTTACATTTTTATGGAAAGCCTTATGAAAGCCTTTGCACATAAAATAAATATTGTGTATCTTATTTTATAAACTGAAGGATAATTTATGAAAAAATATTCATCCTTATATAAACTCGATACCCATTATTTTGCTTTGCACAAGAATAGGTTCTAAAATTACATATTATTAATATTTCAAGTAATTTTATTATAATTTATGTATACACCTATAATAATAGTTATAGTTTTAATTCTGTAATATTTATATATATCTTTTTTAATTTAATGAATCATTAAAGATTTTGATAGTAATTGCTATCATAATTATTTAGACTTATAATAATTTAATATACCAAGTATATAATAACATACAAATAATATCCTAAAAAAAATAATTTATTTAAATTATTTTTCTGTCTTGCGTGTTTGAGAAAATTACCTCGCTCAATATTAAGTGTGATAGTTAAATGTCGAATTAACTATTTAAAAAAAATATATTAATTATATACATTATACACAAACAACATATCTTCGTAAACATAAAGTTTCTCGAATATTTGTATAAAGTTGATTGCTATAAGAATAAAAAGACAAACCGTTTGTTTACCGAGTTCATTATACGATAAAATCTCTATCGTTTTATTAAACTGAAAAATGATTATTAAATGGATTTAGCATTAAAAGACGAACAATGGAATTATTGTGAACAAGACAAAAACGTATAATTGTCTGTTTCTCCGACCAATACAAATAATTAAAAGTTGTAAGCAAATTTTGTCATGCATATATAATATTAACGTTTATATGAGTGAATTTATTATGTACCAAACATTGACAATCATATTATATTTTTCGAATGAAACAGTATAATATTGTTATTTTTGTAACATGTTTTCCCTCTGATAATACACAATAAGACAGTATCAATAAGTAGATTTTAAATTTTGAAAAAATATCAATTAACCAAATCCGCATTAGGTACTTTGGGGGATTAGAGTAGAAGTGTAGTTTTAAATTTTAAATTCGATTGATTCGGAGAAAAATGAGCGAACCAATGAATAAATTATCAGCAATGTTAAATGGGTTATTATATAGTTTGCATTGAAAACAAAATTAACTCGCGGGTTCTTAAAATCAATACTTAGCGTAAATAAATTGAATTCAACGACCGACGAAAACAATTATTGTAAGTCTCAATTAAAATATAATCGAGGATAAGTAGGTAAACACTCTATATCTGCGATCGTATAATATAGGTGTCGAGTGTTCGACGTCATTGGGCAAGTCCCTGCAGTAATATTATAATATAATAGTATGTTAAATTTGAATTCAACGATAAATCGTCACAAACCGATTCTGAGCGAAAACGGTCTGTCAACATGTATTACGACCATTTATAATACATAAAATACAAAAACAAAAATGGCTATGAGGAAGTAATAAAATAGTATGAAATTATACCTGCAGGATCTCTTGTAAAATATGTAAATAATAATAAAAAGTAATAAAAAAAACATATTCCCCATATACATTTAAAGTTTTTACGCAGTA
>PVMI01017632.1:0-27784 GCA_008528875.1 Aulacorthum solani
ACATAGAGGATCCATTAGTCTCTAGTTGAATGTCCTTCAAACAGAATTGAAAATTATTTACAGGGTAATGAGTGATAAAGTGTGTAGATTTGAGGAGAAGTGTGAAGTTTCCACGGACACGCATGGTATAATATGTAATCATGCAAGGCAAACATTCGTTCGATCTAATCCGATATCATTTTTCTAACTTCTAACTTTGTTAGTATTAAATAAAATAATCAAAATTATATTTATCTCTCTTGAACGGCTAAACTTGTTTTTCGCAGTGTATCTACTTTTCTCGGATTCTCGTTTGTCAAACGCGCGGTGAAAACAAAAAGAAAGAAAAATGCCGATGTCATGGCACTCGACGGTTAATTCGTGCCTATATGTATAAGTAAACGATTTTATTTTAAACAGAAACAGTATAGATTGGTAACGTTATAAGTATAGCATTACTATTTCTTTATTTTACCTATTATTATATTTTACCCATAATATTGTAATAATGATTTCAACAATTAATTTATGGTTATAAAAATAAGTTTGAAAAAAAATCAATGTGCAAATAAATGCATCACATTACTCGGCAGAAGATGTATTATTTTCAAGGTATACCTACTCAAATAATTTATTGATTTGTGAATTCTTGAGAGGCGGTTGGTTATAGCCGTATTGGTAATAAAGCCAATCGCAACACTGTAACATTACAAAAAACCTACTTCCCCTTCACAAATTTAAAAGTTTTATAAGACCGACGAAAACTTTATATTGTTTTGTATTTAGTAAATTGTTCAATTACTTCATAAATATCGCAGTACAAAGTATAAGTTTACCTAATATAAAATTTACCGAAGATAACAATAGTATTATTGTTCACTAGATTTATATATAGGTACCATATACACAATACAGATGATAGTTGTTTAACTCATCTACGCAACTGTGCAAAACACGTATAATTTTCAATATTCCGAGTACCTACAGTTCACTGTATAGTTTAATTTAGTAGTTATACTTATAATAGTATAGTTTCGGTAATTCAAATTTCAAAATGGCTTTAATAAATTGATGTACACAGATAATGTATGAGAGTTGAATTTATAATTGACTTTGATTTAATTTTTTCTCAATTATGTAAACATATAATATTTACGTACAAGTTAAAACTGTGCATAAACTTTAAAATTAAATTAACAGACTTGTATAAAATATCAAAATATATAAGAGATATTGATGATGTATGCTGTTTATTCACCATATTTTAAATATAGTCAATGTGGAAGACATACAGGTAGTATAATATAAGATAACTTGAAAGTAATACCATACATTATGTGTACGGTTACGTACTACCTATACATCGTTAAAAATTAATTGTTGTCGTTTGGTAGTTTTTAGTAACGTATAAGACTGCTACTATTAATTATAATTTTTATAATAACTAACTAGGTGTTTCGTTACAGCAGCTAGCGTGGTTAACAAAGTTTGTTATAAATTGCAATACATAAATATATAGGTATGCATAATATTTTAGATGACATACTGTTGTTTTGTTCTTTGATTACTAAAGGTTAGGAATTTCTAATTATTCAAAAGCAATGGCGCATGACATTACTTGAAAATCCTAAAACTTTTTATATTTAGACCAATATTGGTCCTAAAAAAATTTGTTAAAGAATCAACGATAATTGAGTAAGTACTATCCGTCCAGGGTTTTCAGAATAACTGAAATGTCACAATAGGGACAACAAATTGTAAAATGAATAACAAATTTATTTTATTAGTATAAAACCAAAAAAAGGTGAATGTGAATGATATTATAAAAGAAAATTAAGATAAAGATTTTTAATTTTTTCAATAGAAAAGCGTACAAATATAAAATAAGAATTCATATAAAATAATCCTATAATATAATATGAAAAAAAGGATATTTTTGATTAAATATAATAAAATAAGAAAACATTTACTATTACTGAAAGTTACGTTCATTTTGTATACAGTAAATTAACCTATACAAAAGTATCAATGCATCTTAATTTGTGCTTAGAATATCCAAAAACCTTTTTAATTCAATAAAAAAAACTCAAGCAGGATGAATTAGGTAAGTATTTGTCTAGAGTGTATTATAACTTTTCTGTAACATTCAATTTCAAAAAAATATATAATATATTATACTAATTTGCATTATATTATTTAAAGAAACTAGGCAAGTAGGTACTGAGAAAATTAAAAATCATCGATTCAATGTACCAAATAGAAACCCAACTACTTGAACATTTTGGAGTATTATATCTGTTCGAATGTGTGTAAAAAAAAATTGTTAAACAAATAGATTTTTTAGAGAATCTTAAGTATTGTGAAAACGTTATGAATACCATAGAAATTCAGTCATATCTTAGAAGACTACTTATGACTCCAGCCCTATGTCTAGACATATTACTCATAGTAAACTATCGATACAGACACTCGATTAATGATCAGAGAGAGTGCGACAAATATTTTACGAATTTTCCAGGTATTTAATTTTGTCAAATTACGTAGGTACTGAATCCAAATTTTTTTTTGTAGTTCAGAGTATGCTTCAATATTATTTTAATGCACGTACGCATAATATCGATAACAATGTAAATTATCTTTGCGAATGTTTAGAATTTTTAAAAAGATTATTAAAATTATATACATAGCTACCAATATTTATGCTTTTGTTGTTTTTAATGTCCAAAATATCTATTTTCAGTTCCAGATAATGTATTTTTGACGAAATGTGTTATAAGTTTAAGTTGTAGTATATTTATAAATAAATTGTTCATAAATTGCAAATCATATTATTAGTAGTAAAACAAAATAATATGTTAAATACTTAAAAATATGTTTTTTAAACATAATATTATGTATAAATTCCGAAAATTCATAACAATATGGTTATTAAATAAATTACACCATGAATAACTTTTTGTGTAACTTTTCTTTCACCAGTTAAAATAATACCTTGAAAATTAATCATAAGGTTTTGAAAAATGTATTAAATAAACTTTTTAGCGTACTTAAGGTTAAAGGTTAGTTATAATGAAACATTGGTATTTTTATAAATACGGTTTATTTGTGTATTCATGATATACTGAGATCTGTTATCTACTGTATTTTTTTTTAATTTCACTGGAAATCGAATGAAAAAAAAATATTAAGTTCTTATTTTTATTCCCCCCGAGTAACAATAAGAAAAATATATTTTCAAAAACCAAGCTAATTCAATATAACATTATAATATAAGCCTTTCACGGCACAATTGATACTGACAAAACATCAAACCGATGTCCCGATTGTAAACAATACAATATAGTGATTAACGTTTTGTGAACTCGTGGACGCTTTTTTTATGTGTTTTTGAATAGAATATGGTATTAAATAATTCTTCAATAATGTTTTTTTAAAAATCTTTTAACAATATATTAAATAATGAACCGTTTAAAAGCTACATTTATAATAACGCTTGCGAATGAAATAATAAGCTGCTTATTTAACATGGAAGTTAATATGTTTTCATTTTATTTTTATCCCGAACAAATATATTGCAAGATTCAAACAATGATTTTTTCGTTCTGTTCCTCTTTTCTGTGAACACTTTCGAGTAGGAGTGATAAAAAAAGTTTTGTGTAGGTTGAGTCTTTATAAACAGGAAATCGAGTCTAGATAGTACACTTTTAGAACAGATCATTAGAAGATTATTTTTCCCTTGTACAAAATAGAAAATAGTTTTCAATGTAGGTACCTATATTAATTAAAAATCAGTATATTTACTATAGTAAAATCTCACTAGAAATGTGTAATGACATAGGTATGGTAAATATTTCAATTATTATTTTTTTTATAATCAATAAACACTTGCATGCATTTCATTTAAGATATATTTTTTATATTTTTTAATTAAAATTACTTTATCAAATAAAAAATCATTATCGAATATGAATATAAAAAACTTATAATAAAATTGAAATTGTTGTTTTAATAAAAGGTTAATAATAATAATAAAATACAAAATTGAGTTCGTGTAGCATATTTTACATATTTTACAAAATATAAAATTAATTCTAGATAATATTGCTCCTATTATGCTTACGACATATATTTTGTTGTGATCGTATACTGTTAATTATTTTAATGAATCAGAATAAGAAAAAATAAGAAGAATATTATAAATTATAGTGGTTTGATTAGCTTTATTTATAATTTATAAAATACTAAGTTTAACAAATATTTCAGTGGCAAAAAAATGAAAGTGATTTAATTGTTTGGCAGATGATAAAGATAGGATGTAAAAACAAAAAACCCATACTAACGAAAAAAAGTGCTTGAAAATAATCTCAAAAACATTTTATAGACATTCTGATATGGTATATAATTTAAATGAATAAAAAGTTGTTATATTGTCTGTAAGCACAGTATTAAATTCTGCGCGAAATGAGGAATGTATTTTTTACTTTATTTTCTACAGTCCGTTCAGTAGTTATCGGGCTACGCGTTTTAAGCTGTTTGAAAATCCTTTTGATTTAATTGCAACGATAAACTTGCTGTGCGGTGTTTTTTACGGAGGATGTAGGATATAAATTGGAAATTGGTTACACTCCGTAGATCAAATAGATAAGAATCGTGCTTGTGCGGATGACCCCGGATGGCGAATTTAGACTTAATAATGACATTTCTATCCATGTAAGTATATAAGACTAGATAAATGATGAAATTGATTGCCCAGATAATATATTGACTTTATTCCATTTAAAAATACCATTATAAACTCAATGCTCACCCACTCAATCTTCTTATAAACATGTAGGTGTGTTATATTTTTGTGAGTATCGTGCGTAAAGTAGTTAAAATACAATATAGGCATTGAATATTACATAGTTTTTATTTTAAACGTATTTTAACAATTTAACACTGCAATAGTACCTACACCGCCACCATTGTGAAAAGTAGCAAATTTAAGAAAATTGGCCAAAGATGCAATCGCAAAAGATTTATGAATATGATATCGTTCGTTATTTTGGATGGATAAACGAACGAGTTAGGAAAACTCACTCTGTGACGTAGACGTAAACGACAGTAAAAAAAATATGTCTGTGTGTTAAATTCCCGGAATCTAAACGTCTTTTAATACAGCTCAATAAATTATAATTCCATATACGATTTGTGTACAGTAACATCAGACAATAAATAAATAAAAATCAACAATAAAATATTATATCTACAAACGTAACTATAATATGTGTAATGAACTTTTGACTGACGGACCGTTGAAAGGTCACAGCGGGAATATAAGGCGTTCTAAACATATATTTAGAGACTTAAAATCAGCTATTATTTTAAATTTATGTCAAAATAATTTGTTTCTGTAGTTTATTTGCGTTAATATACTGAAATTATTGAAAAAAAAAATTAACTCAAGTCAAGAGAAGGAGAGAGAGAGAGAGAGAGAAGTTTATATTATCATATTTTTTATGAGTGTTAAACATTTTAAACGCACGGTCACACGGAGTTGTATTTATTTGGTAACGAGCACTGTTCAAAATTAGTTTCGAACACTGAACCGAATAATGAATGTATTGCTTGTACAAAGCTATTATGTGTTTTTTAAAAAACTTTTTTTTTAATAAGCTGGCTGGTTTTTTTTTAAGACAATTTTATAGTAGAAAAAATGTTTTATTCTTGAAGAATGAGAATGGTTACTAGTAGTAAATTTAAACTAGTTAAAAATTAGAAGTAAAATAACTTGTACCTAATATAATTCATAATTATTATATTATTTGAGTGTTATTAAAATTATTAATTTATTGGCATGTAGCCATACAATAATAAAATACATTCTTCTGATTATTGTAATATAATATGCTGTTTGTGTATAGAAGCTGTACAGTATATAGGTACATTATTTTAGAAAAGAAAATAAATGATTTATTTGTGTTATTTTTTTTAAAATTATTATATTACTATACATTTCACCTTTACAAAAATAAATTAAATTATACTCAATAAGACATTATCGACTAAAGTCGAAATACGGCTGAAGCCCCGATTTAAACACGTATATATTTTAGTAACCTATATATTTAAAATTATAATTAAATACGCACAAGATATAGAGACACTAGATAATGTGTTGAGTTTCGCTCAACTCGATATAAGCAAAATATGATATGTAAATTGTTAGGTAGGTACTATATATTTTAATGCAATTCATTTTTTTTCTTTTCTACTAGAATGTGTGGGTATCGCTATATTTCTATAAAAACGGGAATCACAATAATATAAAAAAATATCTTTTTCAAGTGATTAGATGTTGAAAAGTAATTGGGAAAATTTCGAAAAATTGTGTCAATATAAATCCACAGTCACTTACATGTTACATATATAATATTTTGAATACAATTAAGTCAATGTGATATAACTAAGCTAAAATATAGTATTCAACATTTGGTATTGGGTGAGGGGTGCAAAGACCTTAATCCCCTCGTGAACCTGGTGGGGAGGGGCATCATGTTCACGTCACTGCACATGACGTCCTCTAATAAATTCTTTAGACATATTTTTATAAAAACTATAACTTCATGTTTATGATAAGTTAATTGGATCAAAATGATTTTTAAATTCTTTAAACATTTGAAATTTTAATGTTGACAAACATGGATATTTAATGATTTTAGTGATAATGTAGTTATTAATTAATCATATATGAACTTTAACCTTATGCCATTACAAATATTCATTATTATTTTCTGTTTACACAATGAGATTTTCAAAATATTCAAACTAGTTTAAAACGTTTTACACCATGAACCTTTTTTCCCCATTAAACTACTGTATGTCAGTATTGGCATATAACTTTTTAAGTCAATATAACAATAATATAATAATATTAAAATAATTATTATACAATAGGTATTATATATACTAGGTTTTTGGCTAAAAAATAGTTCATTCTACTACGTATATTATAATGATGGAAAAATTAATTTCTTATAGTACCTAGTTTAAATAACTTATAAAAAATTAGGCATACGTGAGTTGAAGTATCCGCTTAGAATTTTTTTTCTTACTTAATGACTTAACACATCCATTACAGTGATTTACTGAATCGCCTACATAGGAAACCTATCATACAGCATAGAGACTTCCTTGGTATTTTTTTCAATGCGATTGATAATTGCTTTTAAATTTAAACTGACGGCACACTTCTAACACACACTCCTATAATAACTGTAGAGTGCAGAGTGACCTAATCAAAACTTCCAGTGGCTCAGCTATATCTGACGTAGTATAACAAATATTATACCTTTCATATGCAAATTGTATCCGACTTTTCTTTTACGTTCACAAAAAAACATATTTTTATTCCATCCTAAAAAATGTTGTGTTTGCAGCAGATATCAAAACTCAAAAGAACCAATAAGACAGAAAAAAAAATAATAACACACAGTCAATAATAATAATATCGGGTACAGTTCGCGAAAGACCGTACCTTCAGCAAATAATATTAGTCGTATTGTTGTTTGGTAATTTTCGTTTTCGCATGCAAACTTATAACATTTATATTATTATAAACGCCTTTGCGAAATTTACGTGAATATATCATTATTATTATTATTATTATTATTACTATTATTATATAAACACAATAAATGTCAGAGAGTCGGACAAAATATTCTGTCAAAAGCAATTCCAGAATCAAAATCCAATTTTCCCGGTAACGGTTCCAGACGCTTTCCGTCCCCATGGAAACTAGTCATGCGTTTTATACATTGATGCAACAAAAAAAGTATTTTCGGAAACAACAGGCGTTTTTGGCACGCGCCACCAGCTACGCCACTCTCGGCAACGGGCAGGACGCGCCGTAACTAGTGAAACGACAACTGCGTTCGCGTCTACTTGTTGATTTTATCTACCACCTGCAGCACAATATACTTCTAATTTTTTACTCTTTTTCTCTCTCTCTCTCTTCCTACATCACTTTCGACTGACTCGAAAATCCAACGCCGTGCATTTCAAACTAGAGAAGTGCGTCTAGTCGACATCGTTTCGATTACCGAAACATACGACTACCTACTATATTATAAGACAGGTAACTTGAAATACAATTTTTGACGACCAAACGTCTAATTTAAACACAGTGCATGTTATAATGTTCTTATTATTGTTATTATTTTTTAAATGTTTTTTTAAAAATAATATTACGAAAGAACGTATTTTTGTTTCGTAGCCTGTTTGAAAAATACATACTGAATGTAATAATTTAACAACAGGTATTTCGTAATATGTATTTAAACCGTTGAAACTATTTTATTATATTCTGAGGAAATTTATTTCCTGTACTGATCACTAATCTATTGAACAAAATATGTAATCATTTCAACATATTATATAGGTGAACTTATAATGTTGTAGAATTTATATAACTTATACTAGGTATTAGGTACAATAATATATAATAGGTATGCATGCTCATTTTGGGAAAATAATTTAATTTTTGATACTATTAGTATGTTTCGTACCTATATCATTGGTAATGTATTAATATATTATGCATAAATGATTATTTAAAAAAATGTAATTCATATAATATAAAATTGCTCAAGTACAAACTTAAAATGATTTTAATAGTCTTCAGTATTATTTTTTTATGTTTGATAAAGAAAGATTTTTTTTATATTATTTATACAGCACGATTTATTAAAAATACTTATATTAAATAAAATGGACGATAATTTTCAAGTTAATTAAATTTAATAACACAATAAATAATAACAATAAGATAATGTAATAAAATCCAGTAGGTAGATGATTATTTTGAAAAATATTTACTTACTCCATACACCTATCATGGTCAAGTTTGTTCATAAAAATAGTTATTTAAAATATTGTTTGGATAAAAAAAATTTACATTTTGATACATAAGGTAAATTTCTATATACAAATAATAGTAAGAAAAAGATATTTTTGGGAATGTTTTCCTAATTTAACAATTTGAATTTTATTAGTTGAAAAATTTATAAAGTTGAAATTTTCACGAATTAAATTTGCTAACGGAATTCAACATAAAAAAGTAATCTAATAGGTTTTTATTCTAAATAAAGGATATAAGTCGGTTACATGATTATAATTATGGTTAAGTTTATTTTGTATGCCTCACTTTATATGTATATTGTTATTGTTAAAATCAACAATGTAGTATAATAAATTAAATATAAAATAAATTCAAATGCAATTAAACAAGTAACTTGTACTTGAAAAATTTAAAACTGATAATAACATATCAGATTCGGGGAACTTCGCACTGCCATGTAATAGGTTTCGTGTACCTCGTTATTGAGTCACTATGACATGTCAATGCAATATATTCATTAGAACTAACATTGTAATTCAATGTTAAAACGAACTAAGTAGATGAGTGGATCCGCATCTAATTCTGTGGATAGCTTATGTTATAATAGTATTGTTAAGTTAAGTATTTTTTAATTCGGCAGGCTGAACAAATTTTTTATAAAAATATCGTGCATAACTTAAAACTTAGGTATATATAATACCGACGTACTGTGGAATGGTAGTAATAGGTACATAAGTACTATACAAGTAGTATACGTTGCTTAAACTTAGTCTAAATGTTTTGAATATTTCATCGTTAACTGGAAATTATAAGGAACATAATGAAGTTTTAAATCTCAATTCTCAATAATTAATATTTTTTGAATTCTAACAAAATAACCAAAACAATTCGACGGAAAATCGTTATTCCTGTAATTATGGGGTTTTAAATTTCAAATATCAAATTTTGGAACTTTAAACATTTTTAAAAAATTAAGAATATATTTTCGGTATTTTTTATTTTTTAACTGCTGTTAAAACTTAAAATACTTTAGGAGAAAGTTTGCATTGCATTTTCAATTTTTTTGCTCAAGGAACAGAAATTAGATCGACATAATTCAATTTAATAAAAATTGAGAACATTTCAACCACATATAAAGAGTTTATAAAAAGATTCTTTAAAATGCTATATTATGAGCATCTGTTGTATACCTAGTGAATTTATCGAGTACCTATTAACAATTAATATTATTTTCTGAATTATAGGTGCAGAAAATAACAATTCAACCGTTTTTCTACTTGTTGTTGGTTTTCCTATAGTTATTAAGAAAAGTAGTGAAATATTCTTATTCATCCCCACATTTTCCAATTCGAGCGATTTTTAAATTTAGGAGAAAAACTGACAAATACATTGGACCAAACCTCGCTATTGATAAGTTTCAACATTACACATTTACGTTTGTATTAATTATTTTACTTTCAATAAACTATTAAAGAGTTAAAGTTTTTATTTGTATTCTTTTCCAGAAAACTTTATAAACAGTTTTAACTATACTTTGATTGTGGTGCACATAAGTAATTAATGAATATAGTTACCTACCAATATATTGTAGTAAGTAGGTACGTAGTTTCTTTAATCCGTTCGGATTAGTTATTACTCAGACATCGCATACGGTTAATGTTTATTAGTAAACGTCTGAGTGGTGTTCTTCCCGTGCACCTTACATAACGGATATTGATAATACAAGTACCTATGTCTGACTATGTAAACAGCACTAGCTTCAAAGGGTTCCAAGCAATATTTCATGACACACTTATTAAAAACGATCGTGAAGATAATAGTAAGATAATATTGTCGTATAGTTAATTAGTTTCTAGTATTAATGAATAGCAGTCCGGTACGTTTAAATAAAAAAATATTTACTTTAATAAATAAAATAATCATAGTAGCTGTCAGACATAAAATAATAACAACAAAAACAATAATAATAATCGATAATTACAATTATTGCATGTAAAATAAGTATAAAGTGTCGAAGAGCTATTATATAATTCAACATAGGTAGGTTCATGCTTATACATATTATAATAATGCAATTCTTAAAAACACCTAAACATGTATACAGTGACATCATTAAATTAAATTTCCTATAATCTTAAATCGTAATGCATTATACCAAAATGACCAAAAAGTGACTTGACACTCTTCTTACGACAACCGTCCGATTTTAATTAACGTTTTAAGACTTCGTCATTTTGTTAAAACACATTTAATCCCAACAGTCATCATAATTGACACATTATAGATGAAGAAAAAATGAGAAAATAATCTGTTTTATTTATATACATGGCTTACAGAAGTCTCTGAAGAATTATATAATGTTCTGTCGTTAATTGTTATTGTTATTTCCCTTAGATTTATTTGCCATACAGTAATTATTTTTATCAATTTTACTATAATATCAAAAGTATACCAATATATATAAGTTACCAATATAGAGTACCTACATTACTTATACAATATACATTATACCTATAAATTATAGGTGACAATTAATCAGTTATTATGTATAACATAAATGTTTATTTATATAATATTGCTATTCACCAATAGAGTTAAAAATGAAAAACATTAAATATTTAAATATTCACTTAAAATTATAAGTGTATAAGCCTTTACTAGTTTGTATTTCATTATACCCATAAAATATATTTCTTGATACTATTATAATACTATATTTGAAGTACAAACGAAATTATGAAAACATTTTCTTTTTTCTTTATTTGTGTATTATATATAACATAATATAATCAGTTTAAAGTTAAATCATTTTGCGTGCGCGTAACTGACGTATTAATGGAAAACAGTCAATAAGAAAAAAATAGATAAAAAAAAACATGAAATATACAACGTAAAATTTAATGCAATTTCTGTCATATTTTTCATTTTTCATTTTTATAATGTATAGGTGTATATTATTATGTATTTATTTTTTGCATCAAACTGAAGTATAGTTACCTAAAATATTTGTCAAAGGCTACAGGTGAAATATATTAAAGAAATAAATAAAGTCAAAGAGAGGAAATATATTGAAACGTACCCTACAAAGGTCTGTCAATTATGTTTCAAATTAATGGCATACCTTTTGAAAAAGGGTAAACGGGAATGGGAATCTAGTACCTATAGTACTTACACTGTAGCTAGTTCTGGTTATTTACATATTTTTTTTTCTTCAAGATTTTATTTTTTAAGTCAATATTATTTGTGTCTTGATCATATTTCTGGGTACCGAGTATTATAATATTATGTACATTATTCCATATGAATCTAAATTTTTACTTACAAATTATTTTAAAGTGCATTATTTAACAATAAGTCATATATTATTTAAATATATCCGTTCCTTGATTTCGAAAATATTTTAAAAGTACGGTGTTTTTTTTTTTTTTTATCATTTCTTGTTTTGCACGACTTGTCGAATTGATGTTTTTCATATGGTGTATTTTAAACGCCTTTGCACGTTTCAAAATACGCTTTAGAAAAATAAAGTGGAGAATGGGTATCATTTAAAGGTCTACTTACGTTTGATATTTACAAAAACTAAAAGTTACAGAGTTACAGGGTACATACAATAATCATTATGACAATGAAAATAAGCGAAAAATTATACGTATGTATTGTATTATGTTGTTAGGTAATCGAGAATCATGATTTTGCCCACTAACGTTGCTTTTGATCTGTATAATCACTTATTTTTTTAATTACTGAGCCAATCGGCCGTCGTAACACAAATCTGTACGTTATTAATTTTTTTTTTTTAGTATTCACAATAAGTAGTTCAATTATTTTACATTTACACCCTTCAACAAAACAATATACTATTGCATGATATTAAACAATATTAAACAATAAAATGTTAAATATTCATAGAAGTCAAATAATGTATCTACTAAACATGTTGGTGGTTAGTCATACAGTTATTATCATGAAGAATATTAACGTTTTACTCTTATAGTCTATACAATAAAATAATATATAATTTTTTTTCATAAATTAGGTTTTATTATAAGTGCGTTTTATTTGTTAACTATGATAAATTAAGTAGCTGTTGAGTCACATACGTTTAAAAAAAAAATCATTAAAAACAACAACTTCAATAATTATTTATATTATTATCATTATTACCTTTTAGTTTCCTCGAGCTTAATGGTTATCAAACCAAGAAACTTTGTAACTGTATTAATGATGGGTGATAAGTAATCCTCCGATATCTATAAAATCATTGATGATTGAGTTGTATTAATAATCGTTAAAACTTAAAACCAATTAGGCAATTTATTTAAGCCAATATATAGCACTCAGATGTAATATTAATTATATTATTCTCTATGGCTGTTTTGTTTTTAAGCTAAATTGTGTCGTACATTATTAAATCTGTAACGGTTATTATACTATGATTCCAGTTATTTTCAATTGCACATTTCATGATTTCTTTTCCGGTTTAGTATAAATTATAAATTGGCAATTATTTTAAATGCATGAAAATATAATGAATATGTGTGTATAAATCCAATATCCGTATACACATTTTACTGAAGAATTAATATATAAAAAAAAAATACGTAGCGTACAGAATTTTTATTTCATCGAAACTTTTATTTATTAGTTAGCTTATAAATAGTAGCACCAGTACTGTGTACTGTTTTAATGCATCTATAAGAATTTTCTTAATTACGTTTTATAGTGTTTCAAGTGAATCAAAAAATAAAAATTAGTAATTTAATAACGTCTAAAATGCTAAAAAAAACATAAATATATTTGCTTTATCTTTTAATTCTTTTTATTCTTCTAATTTATATGAACACTTCAAATACAGGTTATTGGCGTTTATGAATTATTTTACATTCTTATATTCTTAAATATTTCAATATTTTATAAGCCGAGCAGAGTGAAAGTTCTATTGAGTATTGGTTTTATAGGTATATGCTTTTGTGCCTCAGCAAAATGAGTTTTGAAAAAGAAGAAAAACTTCATAGGTTAATATTGCTCTTTATTATCAATTTTATTGGTTAAAAAAATGAACAAATTTGATAATTTTAATATCATAGTAAAATTATTAGGACAGTTGGAGTAAAATAATACTATAGGTGCCTAGATTTAATGATTTTTAGTCGTATGTCAACAATATTACTATAACCTTACTAACTATATGAAGTACATTATTTACTATAAATTATTATATTTTTAAGTAGGGAATCGAAAACATACAGACATTTCATTAATTACTCAAGAAATAATTATGTTTTCAATTTATTATACGTGCAACATTTATAAAACTAACTTTTTCCTTAAATTAACAAATATAATTTCAATCTTGCAATACATGTGATATCATAAGTTAAAATGTTGAAAGTTTTCTTCCATAGTAAAGTTTGCTTTACAGAAACGCATAGAATGGATTAAAGTCACATGGGAAACTTTATTCAGATAAAAGGTAATAAACATGCCTAATATATGACCAGTTTTTGAAAAACTTCAATCTCCCAATTTGAGTGAACGATATGACTGTTAATTATTTTTGATTGGTAAAAAATATATTAGAAAGCCCTTGACTTTTAATTTTTCATTCATTTTTCAATAAAAATAATTTATTCTAATATTTATTAACTCTATTCAAACTTATTTAATGACATTATAAACCATGATTGATTAATGTTATAACATATTTTAACAGTTATAGGGTATAGATAGGTAGGTAATTTTAAAATATTGTTAAATATTTTAAAATATTAATTTATAATGCTTATGTTGTATAAATATAGCTTATGGTTTATTGATTTATTTTGTTATTTCATTTCTACGAATAGCCAAAATAACTAAATTATAAATTCTCATTATTCATTTTGCGCTGTTTATTAAACGATCATATGAGCTAGACCGAGTTCAGTTTAAATTAAATAGCTAAACTGGATATAATAAAAAGATCTGAGAGAGTTGAGCACTTATTTTGCTTCCTTTAATTTGGCATAGGATAATGATAATTAGATTTTTTGTTAGTATTTTTATTAAATTAAAACATGTCAACAAACTCTTATCTTTTTACAATATTACAATAAAAATTTTACAAATAAAACATAGAATTGGAATCGTTTAGGAAGATATTTTGAATTAGGCGTCTTTTATGTTTGGGAGATTTTTTGCCAATTTTGAAGTAGAGAGCTCCTTCAGTTTTTTTTTTAGTCTGCCGTGAATGTTTTTTAATTGATTTGTTATCCATGTTGATAGGTAGGATAATTCTGTTCCGTTGTGTTTATTTAAGAAAAACCGAGGAGTTTTTAATGTTACTCTCAAGAATTGATTTTGGAGAGTTTTTAGTTTTTAGACTTTTGCTTGGGATGCAGCATCCCATAATATACACGTGTATATTCTGTGTGATCTTATAGTTTTAATATATAGTAATAGAGAACATCTTATTTAAGGGGTTAAACTGTGATTTAATAAGAAGTATAGAATTTGCTTCCTTATATACCCTTGGTTAAGTTGTTTGTTAATGTGGATTAAATTAATTATTTTGTCCATGTATATTGTTCGTTTACATATTTTTGTGAAGTAAATATATTTGTTTCAATTTTTTGGAGATTTTAATATTTAAAAACAATAGTAAAGTATCGCATTTGGAAAAAAATGTAATAATATTTTTAAAAAATACTAAGTATTCACTATTTATTGTATCTTTTAGAATTTTAAATAACTACCCATAAAATGAATTAATGTGTTAAGCTTTCAAATTTATTTAAAAATATAACAACTACGTCATGATAAATATTCTTTTTTGAATATTTAAAACAACAAAATATTCTACATTGAAGGAAGTCTGGAAATAATAACATCATACAATTAAAAAAAAAAAATTACTAATATTTTAACTAGAAACGCGAAATAGAATTAAATGATATGATTTTTCAATATTGGTTGTCGTATCAACCAATAGATATAACTAATAACTTAGGTAGTAAGTACATAATATTATTATAAATACTTTGTTTTCAATTTCTAGGTCCAAGAAATAAAAATTGTTAGTTTTAAAAAAGTTTTTTCTAAATAACAGTTTTTTTATACTAATTAAGTAAGTAAATAAGTACTATTATTATAGTTATTAAGACCACAGTTATGAATAGAATCGTACAACATTTTCAAATATTAGAACTTCTTCCTATTGTACAATTTGCAAATTATATAATTATTAATTAAGAAAAAAATTGAAATTTTAAAAATGTTATATGGACAACATTAACAACGTTTAAAAGTAGTGGTTAACTTAATTTGGGTTTAGACATTAAATAAGTTTTAATAAAGGGTAAAAATTGATTATAATTTCCATTTAAAACAAAAATAAACTATTTACTTGTCACATTAATTTTTTGGTTGTAAATCAAGAATTCAAAAATTACTACGCAAATTAAAGTGCCATCACCTACTACCTATAGAAAAAAATTACATTTTGCTAAGTAACAAAATATTATTATAGTTTATAGTGAAGAAAATCGCATGATTTTAACACAAGTATTTTTATAAGTGGTAGTATAAATATTATGTTTTGTATAATGCAGTTATTAATTGTTAATAATGAGTGTAAGACTTAAGAGTAACAATAATATATTGTGCCATTTTTATTGGAATGTTTTTTTAGTTAATAATGACATATTTTTGTGAATGAAACTCTGCTTTATATTAATAATTAATTTTGTTAATTTAACCAATTATATCAAGAAGAATATCCATGGACTATTTTAATTTTAGTATATTGTAATATTTATAAGGACGGTATAATTGGTTTTTATTATTTCTGCTAAATTAAATATTGAACTATTATTTGTTTATAATTTTAACAAATCCACATAATATTGATTTTATTTTGTTTTTAGTTTACACTTTTATATAATTTGTGGATGGAAACATCTAGATAGAAATGAAAACATGAAAATAAGGTTTAAATTAATTAAACGTGCGTTTAATCCAATAACAACCAAAACTCAATTGTTAACAAGTAGTTCCTACCTGTCCTACCTATTATTTATATCCAAATTTAATTTACATACATACTTCAAATCTAATATAAAAGAATAAACTTATAAAAATACGATATCTTATTCTAATATTTATTTCAAATTAGTGTTATAGTACCTATACAAACTCTACACGTTATATGATACTGCACGCAATATAGGTTCATGTTATATAGAATCTATGGGGAAGTAATGCTAACGCATACCCCTCCCCTCAGTAACAATACCACACGAAAAAAAGGACTTCCAGTTATTTATTGGATTTTAGTCTTTAAGTCAATACATTTTATTAGTCGTTTCAAATCTCGTTTATATAAGTTTATTCGTTAATCTTAAAAATGTCTTTAATATTTCTGTATACGATTTAAAAAATATAAACTTATTAGTACCCGTAATTATTTCTATATGTTAAAAAACAATATGATTACAATTTACGTTTTGAAAACTGTTATTAAAAAGCATAGTTAAATTTGAAAATCACATACATACACACATTTTACGTAAGTAAGACATAGAAGAAGTATAACTAATTTATCATCATTACGAAATTTTCTTTTCATAATAGTATTACTATTTATTTCAATATACCTTAAGTCAAACACTGTTTTAACTTTTAAGTGAAGTAGACTTGTGATTAAAACTATCAACAAAAGTTATATAAAGATGAAGGAATATTGATGAGAGCATTTGAGAATATTTCAATATTCTAACATTTTGTGTTAGAGCGTGTTTTTTCATACACATATAAAGTTACATGGATAATATTTAAACTATTTGAAATTTCACACAGTAAACCAAAACCAAAAATCATTAGTCATTAATTTATTATTATAATTTCACTCATATTCTGAGTATGCCGAGGCTGGAAACAATGATCGTTGTAATAACAGTGAACTGCAAAAATCAATAATTGACAAGTTATAACAGTTTAGAAAAAAAAATTTTAAATGAAATTAGAATATATTAATAAAAGTAACATTTTCATTGATATATATATATATATAATATTTATGTCGATATACTAATAGAAAATCAGCTTTAGGTTAGGAACAATTATTGTTATTCGAGTTTGTAGATTAAGTTGATTCAAAAGCTCATACGTCATCAAAGGGAAATAATTGCGTCTAATGTTCAAATCTCGGATTCAAATTTCAATCAACTGAAGTAGACAAAACAGATTACAGTGTAAAATTATCACCAGACTTAAGGATTAGACCTTTACTATTTTAGAACCAGATTCTCGACGTGGCTTAAAATATTTAAGACATATTTTTGTTTAAAAAATATTTACTTCTTTGGATAGCCGGGTACTTATGCATATTATGATAAAATGGTGATTCAAGTACATTCAACACTTATTGGTATGATAATTAAAGGGAACCAAAAAATAATATTTCACCTTTATATAGATAGTAAAATATTAGCTATTCAATATCTAATAATATAATAACAATAATTATTATTATGGTAACTAATATATTTCATGACCAAGTATCTCCACTAAGAGGCCTCTTCATTCTTTTATTTTCATGGCATTATTCATTATTATATCATGTTGTTCAGCTCTTGAAACAAAACGTCTAATGAATAATCTTATTAAAAAATATGTATATGTATAGTTATGATGGCAATATAATAACAAATGGGTGGATAGACGAATGTATGGCTTAAATCATCAATTACCCACAAATAATATTATAAACGGCATTTCTTAAAATCTATTTTGAATTTCACAAGATTCTATAAAAATATAATCCTTTGACATTTAAGAAATGTAATCTCGTAAAAATGATTGAGGTCTAAACATTTTGTAGTAATTAATATTTATTAAGCACGTAGCGATACTTAAATAAAAATATCCTAATAAAAGTACCTATGATATTCAAAACCTAAAATAATTATTAAAAATAATGAAAAAATATTTTGTAACAAATAACGTTAGTTGATAATATTTTACTAATATAAATCTTTACAATTTTCAAAAAATGTATGCCATTTAGTTGAGTCTCTAGTACTGAAGATTTTTTTTATTTTAAGTTGAAATTTTTATTGATGCATAATATAAGTTAATAATATTATTGTTGTATTTAAGGAAATGTGTGTGCGCGTATGTGAACAGAGATTATTAAAATATAATTAGGAAGTATTTTATTTTTAAAACTTTTAAGTATTTAGAGATCAAAAAGCTTTGGAAAATCAAACAGTTCTTTTTAAATAAATTACCATTTTTTTTACTTGATTCATATTTGTTTTAAAAATCATTATTTTGTTTTTAAAAGAAACTTTTAGCAAAAACAAAATAAATATAGGCATACTTATTATAATATGTGCATTTAAATTATATAGAAAAAGTAAAGTGCTTTAATATATATCAAAGAAAGATGTTAAAATAAATTTATGAAGAAGCAATTATTTTAATTGTTATTTCAAATAACTGTTAAAATGCAAAACAAATAAAATAACAATACAGTTTTCGTGTATATTATCTAAAATTAATTACAATTTAAAATAGTGTAATTTGATGTACGTAGGTAATATGTAAAAAAACACTGAATTAAATGTTAACATACTATTAGTATATTTTATAATCTTAATAAATGCAAATGTCATATTATGCTAATTAGTAATCATTAATCAATAAGAAATACGTACATACATTTAGGGGAATTTGAATTGTAAGACAAAGTTTATTTCAGATAGCAGAGAAGAGTCATTAACAAATTGCAAAAATGCACAATTTAGCTCATAATGTCCCAGTGTTGAACACGCCATCATCGTTTGTGTACAATCAATTCGGAACTTATGGAACAACTTATAATCAAGTTTGTCAGGTAAATGCCTAGAAATATGTAATCATTTTTGTAATGATAAAATGTATACTATTCGGCATAGTACATTTATGTAAGTATTCGACATTATACTATTTTCTCACTACTCAGTTGGTATACTTTATAGTGTATACTGTATAGTATGTTTTCGTTAGAGTTGTTTGAGTTTATTACGGAAGATACAATTTCAGTATTGGTTTTAAGTTTTGAATAAGTTACTAAATGAACATGGTGTATTATGATCATTCCACATGTTTCTATATATTTTTTTATTATCTCTACACTCTTATTGTAAACTCATTAGGTATAAACGTGCAAAAAGTACAATTTATTTTTAAACAAAGTTTGAAAAAAAAACAATTAAGTATTATTCACTTTAAAAGTACAAATTGCATTTTTTAACACACTTTATTTTTATTTATGAATAAATATTACTATATGCAATTGTATTAATTGTGCTTTTTATACTGAGTCGTATATGTATACCTATAGATATTTTTTTATTGATTGTTGTAAATGAGATATTATTTGTTGCGATTGTTATTAAATTATCAAATTAAATTAAATTTGCATTCTTATAAAAATCAACCATAAAAAATAGTTGAATATTTTCAAATAAAAAACATTTTAATATAAAATATATAAATATTGCAAACAACTTCAACCAAGACTGAAACAGTATAAAATCAGTTCTCTATCTTGCGAAAAAAGGGAGTAGTTATAATGTTAACCACCCTTTGTACTTTATAGAGTGTGATTACATGGTTAAAATGACGATTATATAATCCTGGTATAAAAATTATCAAGAACAACAGTGTATGGAATTTTCCAACAACTATTTTTAATAATTAACTTCAAGAAAGTAATTAAAGTTGAAAAAAAAAGTAATTTATAACTTTTTAATATTTCGATACTCTTAAAAGCCTCTTATAAAGTAAAACTATACTATTTATTATTATATTAATATTACCTGAACATCAATCGTGTAATTATAATATCTGTGAAATATAATTACAAACAGTGATGATGTTCAATATAAACTGTACTCCGCGGGAATAAGACAGAGTCGACTAGCGATACTAGCTATTGTAAAACATTTCAATATAATTATAAATATAAAACAAATTGAATATGACATTAGACTATCAGAGTACGTAAATTTTAATAAAATTATAAACGAATGTAAAATTGTTTACATTTTATGATGACGTATCTAACGCAATATTTTTATTTTTTTTTTATGGAAACAGTCCTCATTAATAGCGACAGTCCAACCTCCACCTTCTGTGTCCACTTATATTAACTCGATGGTTACCGCTCAAACAATTACAACACCAGTCGTTTCCTCAATCAGCAGTAAGAATGCACGTTGCACATTTCAAAATTGCATAATGTTGATTGCCATTTTTTTTTTTTTTTTTTTGTTACCATTACAGCTCAAATTGTGGATAGTCGCAACGTTTTGTCTAATATACCGTCGCCGACAATACCAATGTTTTCAATTAACAGTCGTCCAAACACATCGACCAGAGAACAGCATTCGAGTACTAGAACCACTAATCCAATCTTGTTCAATAATTCATCCATGCAACAACAGTCATTTTCCACGCGTAAATATTATTTATATTATTCTTTTTTTTTTCAAATCGTCTCAACTCCATCAAAATTTAACCATTCCAATAGTTTTTAGTTACCCAACCAACTTAATTTTTTAAGAAAGACAAAACTGATAGCTGACCATGATAAGTAATGATATCATACAATAAACTGAGGTTCTTTTTATAGAGATATAAGATAATGTTGCTATATTTTTGAGTAATCATCACTGATGTCTAATGTTATAATGTCGTGTAGACTCTTATGGGAATGAAACATTTAGAGTACCATTTCTATCCAATGACGAACACTTACATACTAAGAAAACAATAACCAATAAATTTATGCTGGTCAGTTCAATGGGATTACCTATACAAACCGTATTTTAATCATTGCAGCTTATAATATGCCTTTCATCCTACATCATTGTTTTACTGTAATGTGTATGATGATGATACTATATCAAAGACCATAATATTGACATTTAATATACACATTACGATAACATTTCAAAATATATTTACTACTTACACACATGTGAAATATATAATAATCCATACTGAAAAACTTACACGAATGATATTATAGTCACAAAATATCCAATCAAAACTTTAATTTTTATTATATTTAAAACTTATATAGGCATATATTATTGTTATGACTATGAGACTAGCTTTTAATATTTAGTATTTTTCCAAAGAGTTTCTAATTATTTTTATGACATTTTTTTTTTGTATGATAATCCATGATTAATATAGTTGTCAATAGATCGACGCATGGTTTTTCGAAGGATTAAAATGAAATATTGGACATTAGTGTTTCAATATTCTAACACAACACGTTAATACCCCGTCATTTGACAAGTTCTAAGAAAACTATAGACCATAATTTAATTACAACAATTTTATCATCTTGGCTTAGAATCGAAAATGATTAATAAATATATAAGAAAATCCCGAAATAGTTCAGCCATTCGGTAAGCCACTGTTTTTGCCTTCGGGCGAGTCTTTCGAGTGTCAGTATGCATTATAAAATATATCATATATTATATTGTGATACTTTATACGGTTTAAGCCATGTTTTCTTAGTTTATTATATTTGAAAATAGTTATAAATGAAATTGTTTTTGAAGTTTTTTGATTTTGTTGAAAAAATCAACAGAACACACTCTAAATGTTGCGAGTTTTTTTAAGTTTATTTTAATTCACATTAATAATTACATAATTTGAATCTTATTAAGAAAAATTGGTCATTTAGTAATTACTCGAATAGACTAATCACAACATACTTAATGTTAAATGGATACAAATCCTTCTTTCAAAGTCAAAATAAAAATGTTGTTTCCACCCTACGAGTCTATAATTCGTATTAATCATTTAAAACAAAATTTGATTGACAAATAAATCTAGCGATTCTAAAAATTAGTAAAATCCGATTTATTGGATTATAATACATTGCGAGTTTTGACATTTCACGATTTACTTTTTCATTAGTTCTGTAGCTAGACTATCTGACGTGTTAAGCAAGCATTTAAAATCCACTCTTTTCGTTGACATCCACAAAATAATAATTGGAAGAGAAGTAAAATTTACGCAACGAATATGTTGCCATAAGGCAATATTATGTAATTTGATTATAGCAAAAGGGTGGTTCTGAATTATACTTATGCTGTCGTACATTTTGTTTCCTCTAATTCTTTTTCATTTAGTCAATCCCAATCTTAACCAATCCATATCACATGTGGGTTGTGGCCTTGTAGGTTTTATCAACGGTTATTATATGATATACTTATCTATTGTATATAATATATTATGTACGTCGTAAATAATAAAAATTGATTAAATTTCCCACAATACGTTTGTATAAAAGTATAAACCAAAAAATAATTAATAATACGAACATAATTTCAATTAGATCATGCTATATTAGCTGAGTCTCTTCAATTATCAATACCAGCGCATCAAAACAGAATAATTTCATCAAACCGAGATCCAACATTTAATAATGTTTCAACACTACACCGTATAGGTATGGTAATTATTTTTCATATTATAAAAATAATAATTATTATTATTATTTGGAAATTATTCAATTTCATCACACAATAGCTCTGTATACTAATATAATTGCTACACACTACAAATAAAAATGATTTTATAATTATTTCAGTCCCTTACCAAGCGGTATTCAATCAGTTTTCAGCTACAATACCAAATACTCCTCGTAAGTTTTCCTTTCTGAATCATATTGTTATGCAATTTTAGATTGTAATTGTTTTTTTCACGTTTTTTTTAGGACACAATATCACTTTTGGACCGGAAGGCAGTAATTTGTTTATATACCATTTACCACAAGAGTTTAGTGACAACGAACTCACTCATATGTTTATGCCATTCGGTCAGGTTCTGAGCTCAAAAGTCTACATAGATAGGGAGACAAATCAAAGCAAATGTTTCGGTAAGTACATATCTTGCGAATTATTTTACGAAACAGTTATGATTAGTTATAATTAGTTAGAATGAAACAGTTGGTAACTTATTGAACATACTTTTAATTATAACCAAAGTTAAATGGAAACATTTACCACATAAATATTTAATTTAAAAAAAGGCTTAAACCTGCCGAGTGCAGATAATCAAAATTTAAAGCAATGCATAATTTATTATTTGTTAATTAAAATTTGTTATAAGTTATATTATATTAAAATAAAATGATCATTTACTTAATTGTAAATATGAAATTATACATACATATTTTAACATGTCATATAACTATTAAAAAATTAATTTTTTTTAAATTTACAATTTATTTTAAATAATACATTTTTAAAACATTTTTCGTAACAGGTTTTGTATCATTCGATAATCCAACAAGCGCACAAACTGCCATTCAAGTAATGAATGGTTTTCAGATCTGTCAGAAGAGATTAAAAGTACAATTAAAACGCCCAAAGGAAAAAAATTCTAGTAGAATTTATTTTTAAACATGATTGATTTATGAAATTTGAACTTATCTAAGTATTTAATTTAATGTATGAAACCAGTCAGTAGACAGTAAAATGAATATAATAATATTACTAAATTTTTTAAGGTAAAAATGTTTATACACTTATTATTTTGAGCTGAAAAAGAGCTAAATCAAAAATGATTAATAAACAAAATACAGATTTCAGATTTCATTATTATTAATATAAATTGTTTTAAAATATCAATTTGACGAACGATATAAAATAGGTACACAACAAATAATTATGTTGGTATATTATATAACTTAATTTAAATCAAGCCGTTTTTATGGTTTCATACAATTATTGCAAGTAGTACCTAGGTAATGATTCAATTTGTATAGAAACAGAGAGAACACTGTTTGTAACTATAACATTATTATTGACGCACTCAGCTTATTTTTAAAAATACATCAACAAATTTGTTTCTTTATTTTCAACATTTAATTATTTAGACTATAAACCTTTATTAATAGCTACTGAAAAACAAAAATATTAATTCATAAAATAGCAATTTAGCCATACAGATGTTCCTACTTATTACACATTGTTATGTTACAACTAGGAATCACTTACATTATTCTGTAATACTGTATAATGTTAGAATACGATAAAAAAAAAAAATACTTATTTACTGACGAAAAATTACAACATCATTAGCAAATTTTTTATGATAAACCTATTCAAAATATGACAATAAAATACCAGGATAATACAAAAATGACCGAAGTTAAATTCTTAGATCATATAATTACAGATGGAGCCATAGCCTATCTAGCCTATGTGAGCAATTTGAAGCACATATTATTATCTCTCGTTGAGATACGTTATCACTTAACTGCGCATGCGTGAGTATACTTATCACATATTTAGCACTTGTGTCACTAGTTATCACTCATGAATTCCTAATTTAGAAAGCAGTTATTAGTATAAATATGTGATGAGTATAATACACAGATGGCACATCTCAACGAGCGACTCGTCGTTTATTTGTGCTTTAAATATCGGAACATATCCGTAGTATATGATCTAAGTTTAAATTAAATCGAAAAAGATTGTAGAGTAAATATTATAAGATTAAAATAATATGATTTTCCGTTTGGGATATTTAAATATTTAATAGTTTACTTTATGCAGTCAATGGAAAATTAATTAATTTACCAACCTTAAAAAAACCATAACACAATATTTACGCATTTATATTTATTTTATGTTAATGCTTATTTTTACATCAGTTCGCGTGCAATTATTAAAAATAAAGTTTAATTCTAAATAAAAAAGTTTTTTAAGTATTGATACAGATATTCAGTCAATTCTTAGATAAAAATAGTTATTTACTATTTTAGATGATTTTTGTTATGTTTAATCGATGCAACTAATGCGATTTAAACGAAATACTTTAAGTGCTTATTAAATTATATAAAAATAAGAGTTGTGTATTTACTAATTGAAATGTGCACATTTGCTGTATTTTAGTTGTATGAACCGTATTTAAATAATATTAAATTATTATATTTTGTGAGCATCATAATAATTGTAAACTGAGTATTGAAAAATAATAGTAAATTAAAAAAAAAAAATTAACATTATAAATATATAATCAATTACAGATACTTAAATAAATTGAAATACCTATACCTAATCAATTAAATATTGCCATGAATAATTCATAATAAAAACATAATGTTCTTATAATTGTATATAAAATTGAACTTGGTAAACATTAATAATTTAACCGTACTTTAAACTGCAAATATAAACGTTAAACTAATATTAAAATTAAAAGGTGTGTTTGGTTTTAAAATTTATATAAGTACTTATACTTAAAATAAAATTACATTTTGTTTATTGATTTAAGTTCTTTCTTTCAAAAAATGCCTATCAATTATCGAATGTCAATATTTATAGATTGTAATTTGCATTAAATAATATTTACAGTGTACTCCTCTACGTACCTGGTAGCTACCTACTTGTCCAGAAGGCAAACACAATTTAAAATATATTTTATAATTTGCAATTATATTTCCTTTATACTATTATCAGCTTCTAATATTTTATTAAAATAACTAACTATTAAAACTCGGCACATCTACATCAAAAAAACACCGTGAATAACTCCAAATGATGTAGATTGATATTCATTTCATGAACACAGTTTATCTATGAACCCAGATAAACTCAAAATGTACACACATCTATACAAAAACATTAATTAATATCGAAGATTTTAACTCGTAGGGTTTCTAACAATAATAACCGAATATTATTGACTTATTTTAATATTTTTCATATTATTTTATTATGATCATCATAATTTTTACAGCAGTAAACAGAAATCATTTTCCCATGTCGATGTACTTATTCCCTCACCCCTCTTAATGCGTATGAATAACTTTACAGTTAAAAATATGTAAGGTACTTTCACCGCACCCCTCACCATTTATTTAGTGAAGTAGAGATCCGAAAATGTTAAACACGTAGTACACGTATAGTATAGTTAAACACAATTGTATGGCATATTGTAAAACTTTTATTAAGTACTTATACTTCAAACAATTCGACCATTTTACTAAATTATTAATAACTAAACAACGCTATAAAATTACAAACGCATGTAACACATTTTAAATCATAATGCTTATAGTGTGAATACGTTCATATACATCAAATTTTCAAAATTTTTCTGATCAGATTTGACAAATTTGTCAAGAAGTAGTTACGTAATATATACATATTTTGAATGATATTTTTCTTTATAAATTTGAAATTAAGTAATTTAATATCACTCCAATAACTTGAATATATTATTTTATCGTGTTAAGTTTTAGATCAATAATTTTAAAAAAAGCTGATAATTTTAGAGGACAATAATATTAATTTTATTAAGCTTTTTTTATCGTTCTATCAACCAAGATTAATTATTATTTATTTTTCGTAAAACAATATAAACACAATAACTATAGTTAGGTACCTATATCTATATTATATTCTTTCTAATAAAAATGTATAATGAATATTTTCAACGAAGATCACATATGATTTAAACCAAAGGTTAACAAACTGTGGGTAGCGAAAATTTTAGGCATTTAGCAATCATACATAGTTTGTACATCTATAATCTATATACCATAATTATATGATTTGTTAATCGTACCATTAATAGCAACTACTTATTTAATAGAAATAATTATTTTGAACCATAGTTATTTTATAGGAAAACACAGTCAATTAACGTATAGGTACCAACATAAAACCTTTTTACCTAAAAGTATTAGTGAGACGTTTATATCATATTTTACCTACTATACAAACACTATTCAAATAACGATGTCATATTATTATTAAATTGAACCATATATATGCGTAATAAGGTATACTATTATAAACAACTATTTAATATAATAACAAATGTATGATACCCTCCAGGTACTTACTACATGTAGTTATAGTAAGT
>PVMI01017640.1:0-23634 GCA_008528875.1 Aulacorthum solani
TTTTGGCATTCTATAGAATACCTAGGATTTCTATATAATACCGGATTCAACACATTGCCGGTAACATATATAGCATATAGGAACCGAATACAATATTTGCATGATCTATAATTTAGATTCTAAATAATGGTAAAAGCCTTAAACCAATTTATAAAGAATCCACGTTTTGATGAATGAAAGAAAGTAGATAACTAACTTATGTTACATAATGCAAAACACATTTAACTACTATATAGTTGGATTTTCATATTTTAAACATTTTGGCAATAAATACAGTTACTATCCCTATTATATATTTTATAAAAATTAGTATTGACACCTATCTATTTGAATTTATAACAAAATAGTTTAAGGATATTTTAAAGTTATACAATAGCTATTATATATAACATTGTAATAAAAACATTTTAAATATTTTTTAATCGTAGATATTAGTAAGTTGTAATATCAATATAATATTTCTCTTGGTTAATCCCGTATTAAAATGTATGTTTTATGTGGTATATTTTAAAACACCTGTGCTCTGCTGTAAATTTACAAAAAACGATTCTGAGCGAAGACGGTTTGTCAGCCTATAATATATTACAAAGTAAATTGTATGATATTGTGATTAAAGTAATATATTTTAATTTTACTATATAATATAATAATGGACTATAAAAGTCTTGGGTATCCGCGAATAATATTTTTAAATTACAATTATGAATAAAACCGTTATTCTAGGATTTAATAATATGAAATTTAGTCCAATTTTGAACTTAAAATATCTGTAAAAAATAGCTGTGCTACGTATTTTTTGTTAGATTTTTTAGTTACATTATAAACTATTTATGATAATCTTTGTTTTAAATATTTTATACAAAGCTTTAAAAATTGAAATTTTTTTAATTTTTAACCGCCATATAATTCGAACATTTTATAAATTGTGTTAAAATTTTAAATTTAAAAAAAAACATCATTCTAATAGATCCCTAATATTTATCAACTGCTATTATAACAACTTCTGAGAAATCTTGTGTTAAATTGCATAGGTTATTGAACTAACGAATACAATTTTTACGAAAATTTATATAATAAATAATTAAACAAATTTCAAATGTTTATACAAAAGTCAAGACGAGACAAAATATTTTTAAAATTTTATCATTGCGTATAGGTGATAATAAAAAAAAACATTTGACGATAATTTATTTCAAGTACCTATGATTATTGAATAACAACAAAATAAGGAAATTGTTATATTATTTGTTAATTTAAGAGTATAACAAATCTTATTTCAACCACGTAACAAAAGATGATGACAGAAAAACACAGAAAACACATCATTGTAAAATCAATTCATTCATCACTCATAAGCGGGAATTTTATAAAACATTGAATAGGATCAATCTATATTCGCTTTTCTTAAAAAAGTTTAAAAAATAGTTGAATTCAATACCACAAATGTGTTTTACTTATAATTATTAATATATACACGGGTAGACTAGATCCATGCTATTTTAAAGCTTATTTTCAATGTTAAAGTTTTTTATGTTGCTCTACAAATATGCTGATTTCGAAAATCAGAGCATTTTTACTACCACAAATGTTGACGACATACAGAATAAAACACACCATTGAAAATGCAATACATTTATTGCATCAGAATCAGATTTTTACTCTCAGAATCTAAAAAACTAATTTCTTCTATTACAATTTACAATTATAATCTGTAATCTGTCACCAATGGCAATTTTTTATAAACCAAAAAGAAATTTGTACTTCCATCGTAAATCTCAAGATACCTCTTTAAAATGTGAAAATTAGATTTCTTATAGCACATCAAGATCATCAGAGGAACCATCATTCCAAATTTCAATTTCGTATTTTTCGGGATGTAGCGATGAGTGAGTAAGTGAGTTTGAATTTATATAATATATTATATACATAAATGTATAATAATATAGTAAATACAATGTTTTCGGCAAAAAATAATTCAACCTACCATATTTTGAATAGTAAAATAAATAACTACCTATTATACTATATGAATATAAATAGTAGGTAATATATAATCTGACAGACCATCTCCGCTTATACCTGTTTTTGGTATGATATGATTAATCGTTGAATTCAAATTTAACATAATAATATAATATCCATTACAGTTACGATATACATTCAATACCTACCTATTACCTACTGTACAGAAGAGTGCTTACTTACTTGCCTACTTTTTAGTTATAAAAATAAAATTAGTAAAATTATGTTACTGACATAAGTGTTAACAACAATTCTCAAAAATATAAAAGTATACTAACTATACTTTATCAGAGTTGACATATTAGATATTACTTTGCTTATTAATAGGTTCTATATTATGTATGTTTAGCTGGAAAAAAATTAAATAAATAGTTTAAAAACTTTAAGGAGTAGATTAGTTGTTGTACTCATCAATTGAGTTCCTAGTTTTAAATATTAGTAAGCATACAAAATAATGGTTTGAGTATAGGTAATAAATAATAATAATACTACAATACTTCTAATAATTATGGTGTTAATACATCTGACGATAATCAGACGTGATTATACTATAATAGTAGTTTTAGGACCTATATCGTTTTGATTTATAATTTATTGGTAACTACTTTTATTCATTACATAGTTTTAATATATAATATATATTAGGTATACTATAAGTTAAATTATAATTTATATATTATTTTATTCTTATAATACATAATTTGATTAAATGTTTGTATTTGATTAGCTGTGATTATCAGTTTAGCTTCACAATTACCTATAATGATTTTTTTTATATTAAAAAAGTAGGCACGTGCATTTTGAATTATAATACCTTTTTACAGTTATAGTTTGTATTTAACTACAATAGAAAATATATATATGTGTACGTATCGTGTCAGAATTGTATTGTTATTTTTGAATTACATTAAAGTAAACTATGAAATTGTTTTTAAATAAATAATATATAATATTTAAGTACCTGTACATAATATTATTTACCATTATTATAGGTATATTGGTTCATAAAATATTATAAGTACTGATAAAGCTCTAATCGAAAATGTTATATATAAATTATTTGTATGCGCAATGACGAGCTTATCGGTCACCTTTTTTTTTTGTCAGTCGCGATATTAATGTCCAAACGTACACGTCGCTTATGCGAGCGACTCAAATATAATTCAATATAAAACATTCAATCATTAAAGTGAGAGTAGGTACTAATATTAAGTTAAAATACAGTCCACATCAAATCAAAACAAGTACTGTTTGGTGTTTACTTTTTTTTTTAATAAAAAAAAAATGTGCACGTTGCCAAAATGGCAATTATTATCAAGAACTTAAATGAAAAAAATTAATAAGACCCACACAATGGGTTTTAAATAAAGTGGGGACTTGTTGAAATAAAATACTGGATTGCAATATTATTGTTACTGTTATTGCAATGGTATTTTTTTTTTAAATTTTATTTTCAAAATATACAACACTGAGGCAAAATTCTTAGAGTTTATTATTTTTTTGCTGACTTAAAAATATATACATATTTAGTTACGAATCGGTGTATTACGTAATACTTCGAAGTCAAAAAATATACATCCCGGAATAAAATAAATATAATCAAAAGGCTCATACGATTTCCTTAAGAATAGTCTCGTTTTCAAAGAAAATAATTATCGAATGCACGCATCGGGAAATCTCGACAAATACAAAATACTGCAGCATCGCATAAAACATATAATAAAATATTCAATGTGTATTATGATAACTGCAATATTATGTTTGCAGGGAAATCTTACCACACGAATTATATTACAGTGGCGCCAAACCTACGCCGAAACTGAAGCGATCGATTCATGTAATCATTTTTATCATTATATTATTTCATGGTAGGTATGTGGGTGGGTCAAAGTAAGTCTATACATTTCTTTTGGGCTTCGCATTGTTTTCATGAGTTTGGTGCCACGATCGAGTCACATCAAATTTACGTATAACATGTAATTTTGAGTATCTGATGTATGATTTAAGGGGTCTTGAAAACCGTATATTATCCTGTCCCCTTCTATAGCCGACAATAAAGCAAAATTCCGGTAAGCGAAATCAAAACGATGGCACCTAAATATTAATATTATAGTTCAAGCACCTACTTCCATACATGGGAGAAAGCTATTTTTGAGATAGTGAAATAATTTTTTTGTAAGATGCTGTCCAACGAAGAATTAAGATTGTACAATAGGTCAATAGTACCTATAAGAAGAACAGAAGTATCAGACAAAACAACTACATGTCTAGGTATAACCTTTATTATCATAAAGATAATTTAAAATTGTTAATAAATATAAATTATTGGCTTTATTTGCATTTATCAATACGAGAAAATGTAATCTTGATGTTAAAATTAATAAATTTGATTTAAAAATGTATTTGACAAAAGAAAACTTGTTAGTTATAAACCTTATTATAAACTGATAGGCACCAATAGGTGTACTATATAATCAAAAAAAAAAATTGAATTATTAGCTTTGTTTGGTCGTAGATTTAATAATAATAAATATATTTTCAATCATTATTATACTATATTAGGGGTTTTCCCTTTGCTTGGTCTGCTTGGTCCAGTTGCCACCCCTAATATTTTATCAACCTTTATCAACACATTTTATCGAAAATGCCTATTTTAATTCAACATCTATAGCTGGAACTTAATTTTTATTTTTCAGATGCAAAGGTAATTACGAAGCATTGAATCTTATTTTAAAAACTTGGTTTTATACTGAGAAATATATTCATTCATATTTAGGCCATAAGGTCGTATTTTTCTAAATTTCTCAGATGAATATTTTCGCTAGATTGAGTTACTAGATAGCCGGAGACAAATCACGTTATATTGCGCATATCGGGCTATATTTTATGGAGAGGTCTTCTATGACGGATAGGTGATTGAAAACGTAAATAACATTGCTTATCACCGCAACGACAAAAGAATAAAATAAACAAACATACGAGGCAGATCGGCCGTTTACGAATGTCGGCGACCACAGCTGTGGCTGAATATCGCGACCGTAAAGCGTTTCAATAAGATTCGTATGCGGATTGCCGAGTATCGACATGAGTATATTATAGTAATAAATATATTATATTTTTAGGTATGGATTAGGTAACCTGGTACAACACCGAGTGGTAGGTAGTCAGGTACCAATATATTATGTAAGAATTATGCTTTGTGTGGTGGCCGGGGGGAGGGGGGAGGCGAACATCAACGGTCGAGAATGACTAATGATAAATCCTTTTTCTGTGTAGTTGACGTTTACAGAATTTTTCAATTTCAACGTTATCGCATTGGCAACGTGATTTGTTTAAGGTCGTTTGTTTGTTTGTGTGTTATTTTTTTTTTTATTATTATTTGGGAGGGAAAGAGAGACTGATCGAGAGGATAGACACTGAAGAATAACGGCGAGAGGGAGCCTACGCACTACATAACTACATTAAACACAATAGTAATAATAATAATAATAATAATAATAATAACAAACAACGATAAAAATGTAAACAATAAATTGTATTAATATCTTATTGTCGGTCATGTTTTATTTTTTCAATTGCTTCTAGTATTATTCTTGACGAGAATAAAATATAGTTTTTATTTGCATGTTATTTTTTCAACACAAATTATTATAATTTTTTTTCTTTTTTTTTTTATTATAAAATACAAATTTAATTTAAACTACACAATAATGCAAACAGAATACAGATTTGTTCATACCCGTAGAAACATAAATTGGATCAGAAGAATCACGTTTAAACGTTAATTTTTTCCGGTCAAACGTAGTGGTATTCTTCGCTATTGTGAAAATACAATTTGTTTTAAAATTCTATGAATAATAAAATGTTAATACATGTGTTTTAACTAAAAATTGCATATATTATAATAATATGTAAAGAAAAATCAAAACATACATGTGTCAATGTTACTTGTGCCGTACAAAAATAAAACAATGTAGATAATATGAAATAAACGTAGGTACCTCTATAACTATGTTATAATATTATTTTAAAACTTAATGATATTTGAAGCCATATTTGTATAATATCTAGATTTAATTAGATTTAAATTATTTTAAAAGAATTGAAAATGGAACATCTATTAAAATTATTTTTTTTTAAATTTCTGTATACAATTTAATTCAATGGCATTTTCAGGTATTTATGAACATTGTCATATCGATGAGGTCAGAGCCGGAGAGTTTTTGGTACAAAAAACTGTCTTACATTAAAAACTCAGATTTCGTCATTTCTTTTTTTTATTTATTTAAAAGAAGAAAATACTTTAAGGGTTGGTTCAAATTCCGATTTTCGTAATTATAATTATAAAAGCTAAAGTATGCAATTGAATAATGCACAATAGTTGTTATCTTTCAAACGTATTTTCTAGTACTGTTTTAAGTAAAATGAAAATTTGGGCTTTCATCTGACCTGAAAAAAGTTCTCGCCTTTCAGAGCAAAAGTAAAATTATTAAAATTCGACATATTAATGAATCATGACTCTTTTTCTAGTGAAATCAGTTTTGTTTACATAATACTGAATCAACCCTATTAACACTCTAAATATATATCGGACAGTAAATTAGAAAAGTATTATAATTATAATGTAGCAAATAAAATGTAAAATACAATTTACAAATTGTAGAGAATTGTTGACAATTTGGAAAAACCGGCACCGACAACCTCAATTCAATGTCATTAAAAATGGCTATAATAATATTTAAAAAAAAATTGGTCATCTGTATAGAAAGCTTATAGCTGAGCAAGAACTTAATAGGAATTTCCTAATTCAATACAAGTATCTACAACTCAATAATATTAATTTAAATATAATTATAACATATCATCAATAAATTATTATACTTCATTTATAATTATTTATTTACTTATTAATTCAATGAAATTTTCATTATTCTCATAACATTTAAAAAAACACAATAATTTAATTCATAGTTATTTTAATTCATTACTTACAATTTTAATTTTTATAGTTTTCAAAATGTATATTTTATATAATATATATTTATTTTGAATTAAATATTATTATCAAAAAATGCATTATTATTTTTATTATTCAATAGACTTAATGTGAGGATACTAAAAACAAAATTAGAAAAATATCTCTTTTTTTTAGTTGTAATATATTATTTTGTATTTATAGGTACATATTATACAAAATATATACACAAATATAGCATTGTAGTACACACACCAAATCACAAAAAGGAAAAATAGTAGATAGAAAACCTATTAAACAAGCACTTAAAGACAGTCAAAATATTATTTTAAATTCATTTTTATTTTTCACACTATTTTCTACAGCACAAACAAACTATTCAATTTATGAAACGTTGAAATTTGTTTGATATTTTGCCTACATTAATGAATTATTTTATGTGTTATAACTGTGAGTAAATTATCATGATCTTTATTCAAATTGGTTAACATTGGAAGTACTACAGACTAGCTATAAATTAATCAATATTTATGAAATATGTAAGAAATATTATGTTTTATTATTTTAATTTATTTTTATTTAACATGTTTATATGAAAATAATATTCACAAATTTTATACAACTAACGCGTTAACGTATATAAAAAATATAAAATGGTATATCATAGCGAGATATTGCATTATTTATTGTTTTAAAATGTATACAAGTCAACTTCAAGTTATGAAACTTCTTCCACAGCTGGTAATATTCTTCAAAGTTTAGTATTGAAAATGGCAGTTTAATAATTCCGACAAATTTTCAAACATTATTATGTCATTGGGATACATACTGTGATGCATTGCAAGACTTTTAAACGTATATACTATATTTATTTATTTTTATACCCTGAATTAAAATCCTTTTGCCCAATATCACATTTATGGCTTAAGATAATACAATTACCTAACAAGTTGTACTATAGGTCTATTGTTGAACTCTTATACTAATCATTATAGCCAGTCGTGGTTGATTAGGCGAAGTGCACTGATCAAAAACTGTATTTGATGTCCTATATTTTTCGATCTTATATTTTATACACACAACTAATATTATCTAATATTAATATCAAGTTAATGGAACAAATTGTATTGCATTCAAGTGTTAATGTGATGTAAGTAAATTTTCATGTTTTTATTATGAAATCTATTGATGATACATAATTATTTTAAATAATTTATCTTATATTTATCTTAATTATATTATTTTTACATTATCTTCACATTGTTGATTTTTTTAATATATACCTTCTGGCTACAATAGTAAAATAACATACGTTAGCTTACTTTACGAAACTGCACTGAATGTAGATTTCTTAAAGAGTGAATTATGTAAACATATTATAATCATTTTCATTAGGCATTTTTTTCTGTTTATTTTATACAATCTTTAAAATAAAAGATAAAATATAAAGAAAAGAAAAATTATTATTATTATTTACTTAAAAATATAATGTAAAATACTTATTTAGATTATTTAACAAACTATTAAATTGATTTTAAAGAGTTGAAACATATTTTTTTAATTTCGCTTTTCACAAATTTGATAACGTATGAGATTTTAACCATTATTGTGTATTGGTTCTTCGAAATAACTTAACTAAAATATAAGCTGTTTCTGCGAGTACATTTTCAGGATTTTTATCTGAGAAAAAAATTGTTATCACTAAAAAATATAAATAAATAAAAATTGAAAATGTCTAAATAGCCAAAATTATTTTTAAATTATTTCATGCATAGATTAGAGGTAAAAATATTTTGTGAAAAATATTGAATTTATATTAAAAAAAAACTGAATCAATTTTAACCGAAAACTAGTGTTTTGTAAATACGAGTATCGACTTGATACAATCGATGAATGTATTGATTTTATAATGATTTGTTTTTTTTTTGTGGAAGTGTACACGTTTTAGAATGGAACAAATTTTCATATTTATGTTAGTCATTTTTTATAAGATATTTCTATTATTTTGTGATAACTAAAAAAATTATATTTGTAGGGACCAGAAATAATTAATTTATATTTACATGCATAGTGATATTTTTTAAATACATATATACATTAATTTTACTTATTGCTTACTTAAACATTGAACCGAAACTTAATGTTTTACGGTACCTAAGTTGGGATCGATTCATAAGTTAATAACAATGCATTATACATACTTATAATATAAATTAATTCAATGTACCTACATACCATATTACTATTATAATAGTAACAATATACTGTCATTTTCTGCTATTTATTGTCTGTAGTATGTTATAACTTATAATTTACAATTTATTTCAAATTTAACACATCTGTAGACTGTATTGAAACAGTTATAATTAGTGAATTACTCAATGAAGAATTACACTCATCGATACGTAGCTTAAAGTTGATTGATCACCTACTTTTAAACATTTTTGTTGTTGTCATATCCCAATTATCTTGACTACTATTGTGATTATTTAGTATTGACTCCCACCTTTCTCTTTTCCCTATTTCCTAAGAAGTTTCAACAAAATCCAATTTTACTACGAACCACAGTCAAAGTTGAACATTAAAAGGACACTAAATTGGGATGTGTTTTGTCCGTATTACAAATGTAAAACATAGCAAAAATGTTTTGCGAGAGAAAAAACCGAAAAGGCTAAAATCATAACTAAGAAACTAAATTTTCACCCCATAAAAAGGAAGACTTTGGGTGTAAAATATAGCTATAATTTTTTCGATATCTGAACTACAAAAAAAGTCATAAGTTTCGAAATACAAAAATATTTGGTTTTGAAACAAAAAGAACTTCTTCCGTAAAAGTGATGTCAAAAAAATAAAAACAGTATTTCACAGATAAAATGTTCATAAACTGAGAGTCTATTAACTATATTACTACAGCCTGAGTGGTTATATCTTGTGCAAAACAGTTTTTGCTATGTTGTACATATTTTGTAAAACGAAGACCACACATACGGGTATACCGTCCTCTTAAGCATTTTTACTGTTCCAAAGGGGGATGATAGTCAAAAGACAATAAAACACACACATCATAGTAAAATAAATACATTTATCACTCTACTCAGAATTTGGAATATAACATGTTCAAAGTACAGGATCTATTTTAAGTAATTAAGTTTAAAATAATAAAAACCCGTCTTGTTTATCATGCAAATATTCTCATAAAGCTACTATAAAACAATAAATCTGTGAAAAAATATATCTTAAGCATTTATGCTATTAGGTTTACTCCCGATTGTCTGAAAGTTAAAATTACGCAGGGGGTAAAAGTTTTACAATATTAAATTGTCTGGTATTGAATTTCTCTGTGGAACTCAACACTTTGGGTAACTATTACCATTAACTCTTACTATTTGCTGGCTCGCAATCAAGTAATTGACTGCTTTCGTCTGGATTCATTGAAACTGTAAGTTAAACTATTTTTTCCTGTCTTGAAAATAGGTTAATATATATATATATATATATATCAACAAAATAAAAGTTTATACAGTAGGTACCTAATATGTTATAAACAGAAGTCAAAATAAAATAAAACATATAATATAATATGATATATTAAACAGATGAATTTATTTTTTAAACTCGTTTATCTACCTAAATGCATACTAACATAGGCATGCGTACGGGTAATTATTGGATCTCAGTTTCCAGATTTTCCCTAAGAATATATGTTTTTATCTACAAAAAATGAATTATTTTCATAAAACCAATTTACTATCATGATAACAGTATAAGATAGCTGTCTTACGCCATTTATAACTACAATAGAAGTACCTACATATATAATATGATAGCTACTATCACATAAACGATTAATCACAATTTAATATATCTTAAATTGTTAATTGAGTGATTAATTGATCTATTCTGTACTATTTGCTGCTATCACAAAGTACTATTAAGTTAATTGTTAGATTGTCTATGCTAAGACGCCTTTACGTAAATGTTAGCAATATGTAACTAATAATGTTATACTGAATCCTCGAGTTATTTATTATCTGTTTAAGATACACATCACTTGAACCAATTTGTGATAGTTGGCCACATGTCTATAGAATTGATTTATTTATCAGGTTAAAACTATAAATATAATTTAAATATCCTAAGTTTCTAACCTAATAAAGAGTCTAATAATTAGATATTTTAATAATTGTCATGAATAAAAATAATTTTCACATACAATAATTATAGAAATTAACTAAGAGAGTTAACATAATTATAATTTAAAGATTGAATGTAGGTACCTAAATAAAAATGATTTCTTATTAATATTTTTCTAATATTATTTTTTGATAAACTAGCTAGGTAGGTATTACTATAATTGCATAGAGTAACATCATAAAGCGATCTTTTTATTATATAATTACAGTATAATACATTAGGTTATAATTTATAACTTATTATTCATATGCCGGTAAGTAAATTATAGTATTTTTATTTATTATAATATGTAAGTTCATATTTTTAAAAAATCCACTACTTACGAGTTTTTACGAATTAATCGAATACTTAAGTTGTAAATAATTATTGCACATTAATTATTTATAGCGTATTTAATTAGGCATAAAGTGCAGATTAAGATTCAAGGATGTAAATAGTTTTGGCAAAGTAGTACAGACAGTTGTCTTTTTATGCCAGGATTTCAGTCATTATTAGCTGTATAAAGATATTTGTCCATGATCTACGTTACAGCCACTACCACAGCTGCATGAGACAAGTTGTATGGCTTTAGTTTTTCATACAATTTAAGCTAACTAGAAAGTAGTAAGTTAACAATTTAAATATTGTGAAACTTATATGTTTCTTAAGACTTATATAATGTAACATAATCTATTCGGATATAAGTACATTTTGAAATTATATAGTTAAATATTTTAAGTATATGTATTCATAACTATTAGTCAACTATTTTAACTAAAAATACATGCTTAAATTGTCATAAGTATCTATTTACTATTTAGTAATTTACCACAACTATACAGTCAATAATATTTTTTACACTTTTGAATGTTATAATAATACTTATCATTTATAGTTTAATAATTTATTTTTTTATAAATGCCATCAAATGTAGTATTTTTTATAATAAAACTTGAATACAACAATATAAATGATAAGTATCAGAAATGTCATGAAATAATGGACTGTTGAAACGTTTTCCCATGGACATTCTGTTATTTTTGTTACCATGTTAAACTTAAGTTCAAACCATTTTTTTTGATAGGAAAGTTAAACTAGTCGGTACTTTCAAGAGGTAAAAATTTTAAATTCTTAGTAGTTATAAAAAGCGTCACGAAAAACAAATAAAAAGTGAAAAAATATAGTAATTCAAAACAAATTTTTGAAAAAATCGATTTTATTTTTTTAGTGTAACTCGAAAACTAATAACCACAGACACTTGAATTTAGCAAATATTTACATTAGCATTTTCCATAAATGTCAACATTAAATATTTAAGCCAATTATAGCCTCAGGAATATTTTCAATTTTTGTAAATTTTTTTAAAATTTATCACGATAAAAAATGTCCCACTTAGTAAAAACGTCGAAAATGTAATACAAAGTTCCTTATATGTATATTTAATGGAAGTACAAACATATTATGGATACATAGCATGATTATTTTTATATGCATTTAAAGTTCAAATTTTTATAAAATTCATCAAAATTTCGAAAACTTTCAAATAATTTTTTAGTTAGAAAATCATAGAAGTTTTTCTCTGCGTAGCTAATATAAGAAATTAAAAAAAAAGATTTCCAACAAATTGTTCTACCGTTAACAAAGAAAAAAAAAGTTTATTGAAAAGTTACACTATTTATAGCCATGAGATATCTATTTGATTTGTATTATTTTTTTTAATTATTAAATTTGATTATTTAACAAGTATGCTAGTACGACACGACGTCTCTACCCATAATTGTTTTTCGTATGCAATGGTTTATCATTAAATCATAAAATATAACACATCTATTACAACGGCATACTCGACATTTACTGTATAGCAGAGCGGTACCCACTTGTCCACCTTTCTTTTAATTACCACGAATTTATCACATTTAACAGACACTAAAAAGCTAATCGATGTAGGACATTCAGGTATACCCGCAGTAGTATATTCAGTATCACTCAGACGAGTTGTAAGCTAAATTTAGTTTTAAAGCTAACCTATGCGCAATTTTAACTAAGTATTTATAAATTTAAATGTATGGATTTTGACATATTTCCGATGTTTGTTGTTGGGTTATTATGAAATTATGCACAAAATTCATTTGAAATTTGTTGATGCAGTTCGGATTTAAGTAATGATTTGTGATTTGAATTAGGGAACTTAACATAAATTTAATACACAATATTACAATCTTAGAATAATTACAAATACGTAATCGAATAGTATAATATTATATTAGTGGAAACGGAGTTTTTATTATAAAGTAATTATTATTCTACTGGATATCCGTATGTTTCACCTACGAAGAATTGTTTTACAAAACATTTTTTAAACAGCAAAACTTTTTTGTGATACACTAATTTGATAATCAGATATATATCTGCCTATGTCGTTATCTCCAAAATATCATGTAAGTAAATAATTGTGTGGCTACTATTTTTCGGCTAAAGTATACTGTATAGAACGAGTAATGGTTATATTCTTCATACAGGAGTATTTCATAATACTATTTTTGTTTTTTTTTTAGAATTCCTAACGACCTAACCCATATCCAGTATTGTTATCATTTCATCATAGCCGGACCCGTTATCCGGTGTGTTACCGCGAAAGTTTTAGTACCACGATAACATTAACGAAAAACTACTTATTGATTTTTGAATTGATAATTTAACTGTACCTAAGTGTAATTGCGTTTTTTTATAATGTTTTAAAATATTGAAGTGATAACGAGAACCCATGGGCATAGCATAAACATTAATTATAATTTTCATATCCACGCGAATGGAATATTTCTCAAAATGACACTACGCAGTGGAGGTGCTACAAAAAAAGTTTCCATTCATGTAGTACAACTTGCAATCAACAGTAAGTTTACATTTTTGTAGGTAGATGAAACCACATACCAACTATATATAAACATATTTATTATCTGTAATTTATTTTTATAAATGAATAAATTTTGACACTAAACTGGCAATGTTTGCAATAATTATATTTATATTGTATAGGTAAACTACTGTTTATGCTATACGTTTGATTAAACTTTATAATTTAATGTATTGTTTGGACTATAGTGATATTGATATGATAATACATAAAAACACTCGTATATGAGGCAAGGAGCGTATACTAGCGTGTCAATTAAAATTTGATTTATTAAGGTTCGGGTGAATTCAAAACATATCTAAAACAATGTATTTTTTTCGTGAAAATCGGAATATTTAACCTATGGCGGTGAACGGTCATGGTGATAACGGTCGAGGGTCAGTTTGGCGAAAATTGGTTGGGCCCGTTTTCGGGTCACATTTTTTGATTTGCAATTTGTGAAAAATGTTTTCTCACCTGTTTTAAGTCGATCGTGAACGTCACATACTGGTACTGGTCACCGTTGTGAAGGGACGGACTCTGCCACCAAGTGCCCGCCGTGGCGTTGTCCACCGCGTAAGCTGGGCCGTGTGTCTTGGCTGGGTCACCAGACCTGGCGTCGCAAACGCCGCACTGTTGACCTGCTGAGCCGAACTTGCAATACACTTCCGGTCCTTTTTCCGTCTCGCCACAGGTCGCGTTCGCTGTCACCACGGCCCGGGAGGCCAAGTTGAATATTTGAGGATAAACAGGTTTGATTCCACCACCATCTGTATCATAAATAAATAACAAAAAACCGTCGCGATTAATATCCAACAAAGACAATACGATAATGGTAATACCTAATAATACTAAAAATAATACACATGCGGATTTCGGAGAGTACCTATCACATATTAAACACATCATAATATACAATTAATTATGTGATCACATCATTGGAGCAATCATTGAGCTGAAATGTACTGGGGATTCTAAAACTATGAGACTATATAAGATGGAATTGTTCCTGGTGATGAAAATTGATGTGTAAACTGTGACCAGATTTTTTAAATTATAGCAACTATTAGCAATACATTATGTAAACTGGATACAAATTTTTTGTTTTTAACAATTGTTTACCAGAGAACACCAATATCAGGGTACGGTTTCTATTATTAAAATATAGTAACTTCCAAAATAGTTTTGTTTTTTCCATTCAATAATCAGTAGAGAAAATAATTGGATAACTGTATAATACAGTATTTAGTTATGTACACTGTGTTCTATTTGAAAATAGTACTAGTGTAATTATAAAAATATAAATAGTGTAAAAAGTCATGTTTATTCTACGTAGGTAATGTAGGTATAACTACCTATAATTACTAATTAGGTATTTATTAGTGTATGTATTTTTAAGCTTGCTATTGCCACCTGCTGATTGAATTTGGTCGTCCAAAAGACAATGCGTATTTCTATCAAAAATAATCTGGGACTCGTTTACAATCGAAATTTGTATTATAACTACTGTACCAATATAAATTTAAAAAAAGAAACAGGAACAACTTAACTGTTGTTAAGTAGACGGTGTCAACTGTACCTCGTCATTGAGTAGGTCACTGTAATAGAAGTGATAAATTTGAATTCAATGATAAATAATTACATACCAAAAACTATGCTGACCTGAGGGTGGCTATCAGCCTATATATTTTCTAAGAATATTTCATTATACATTTGTATTGATATTTAAAATGTATTTTTCTATTAGTACTACTAATAAGTATTAGCTTAAACTAACATTTTACAAAAATAAATCACATTTATTATCTAATTACCTCATATAATATTACAAACTGAAAAGTTATTAATAAAACTAATAATAATTAACAACTAATATATAGAATATATATACAACGGCATACTATAGAACGGCGTGTGTATACATTTGTGGAATTAAAATTAAATATTTTGAGAACTAACTTCATTTTTAAACAATTAAATAATTATATATTATGTAGACAGTGACAAAAATATTGAAGTCCCCACAAATTATAGTTTTTGAATTAACTAAAACAAAAACTAAAATTGTAAATTGCATTTATATATTCAAGATTGAAATGTCTAAAAAAAAAATATTGTATTTGTATTGTTGATATTTTTAGATTTCTGTAAAAAACTTACGAGAAATATTACATTAAAATTTCAAGTATTTTTCAAACTTAAAAATTTTATAATTTGCAAATTTTCGTGATATTGAGTAATTATATTCTGTTATAATTTGGACTTCAAACACTTAAAATATGAGTTGTGTAATTGTATCTATGTAGCATATGTATTTTTAATATTTTTGTACTTCTATAAAATCAATTATGATTTTATGTACATAGGATATTCTATAAAATTTTCAATTTTTTTAATCTAAACTAAAGTTGAGTAAGAATGCAATTAAGATACCCAAAATAGTGACACAGTGCACATATAAACTAAAAATATTTGTAACTGTTTTCTTAAAACTTATTCGATTTCTGTATCTGCAATATAGGTACTCCATAAAAATATTCTGTTTTTGAACGTGATATTAAAAATGTATATTATTATTGAAAAAAGTAAATGGATTAAAAAATGATAAGTTGTGATAAAATAGTAAAAACATAGTTTGGAATGAATTCAAACACTAGGTAGAAGTCAGAAACAATTTCAAAAATGTAATTTCGCCAATAAATAATGAATACACTTAATAGATCTTGTATTCTCATTATGATATATTATATTTGTTAATTGAAACCTATAATATAAGTCATACATTTTTAATTGATGTCCAATACTTCTAATTAAAATAAAATAGTATTTTAAGGATGTCGATGTAAATACTTATTGGAGTATTGAATGTCATTGTATTTTTATACGTCTGAGCATTTTAACTATTTATATCAGTGGAGTTGTAATCCCCTGCCCCCTTGCCATTCCATTCCTCTTGTTATGATATAATAACCAACCTTTATCTAGTTAAAAAACCTAAAGTAAAATATTTACTTTTATGCCAAAATTATGAAATACGCTTAATTTATAATATAATATTAAATGGTATTATAACTCTTATTTTTATTGTAACACGTCTTTAACTTTCCATGTGAAGTCGATCATACATATAAGAATCAAAATACCAAATAACAAAATAACAAAATAATAATTTGGATGTGAACCGTTTTTTAATGGAGCAAAAAAAAAAACAATAATTTTGTGATAACTACCTAGGTACGCCTAACAAATAATATCTGAAATGTAATATGAATAATATCACTGATTACTGATTACGCCATGTATTTGCTAATTACTATTTACAGTAATTGGATCATTGGAAATCACAAGATCATTAATTTATTAATGCTAAGTAACTAAAAAACGTTGACTATGCAATTTTAGCAATTACCCGATTCCGTCAAAATAATAACCGATTCCACAACAATACCATAAAGGATTGAATTTTTGTTTCAGGTAATTTACCTGCTGCCTATAGGGTTCAAAATATTACTTTTCAACATAAATAAAGTGCTAATTTTTTTTAATTTGATTTTACGATTTCATCAAAACATTACGTGTTATATACATAAGTATATACATACAATTTGTATAAACATACACATATAAACACAGCGATGATGTATGTTTTTTTATTTTTTGTACCTGTGTACACGATATGTAGTTGAAATAATTCTTTGGTTTCCAACTTCAGAATTTTTTCCGATGAGAAGGTGAATTTAGTTGGTGTAACAACAACTTTTAAGCAAAATTGATTTTGGTTTTTGGTTAGCATTAAAAAAAATAACCGTAGAAACGCGACATTTTCACTGAATGTTGATATAAATATTTCATACGCGCCTTACAATTTAAAAAATATTTAGGCTTATGTAGAGTTATTTATAGACATATGATATTTTTTACTTTTTTTTTTTTTTTAATTAATTAAATTAAAAAAAATTTCGTTTGGTCAGAAACCTTTAAAATGTAATACAAGGTTTCTCGTTAGTTTAAATTTTAAAAAAACTGAGCATACACGTGAGATAATTTTTATAAGCTTCTGAAGTTAGAATTTATTCAACATTTTTAATAATCACAAACATTTTCAATTTATTTTGAGTTAGAAATTCATAAAAAATTTTCTTTCCATATTTTTATACATAAACATTTAATACAAGATTCCTCTAAGTTCATAAAAAATTCTTTTATCGAAAATGCAATTTAAATTTTTAGGTACGTTTATAGTTCAAATTTTTACAACATCGAATGCTCGATTTTCATGGAATGATTTTAGTATTTTGTGTAATTCAGAAATTAATAAAAATATATTATGTACTTAAAACTCATACCAAATGTGTATTTTACAATTTTTTATACAAGATACCATTTTCTAAATGTTTTGATTCGTTTCGAACTCTTTGCGGAAATTTAAATTTAAATTTATTTTAGTTTTGTATTCTATTAATGTTTATGAAATTGTATTCGTTGGGTCAAAAATTATAAAAAATGTATGCAAGGATTCTCACACAACTATGTAACAATATCAGTAAAAAACATTAAAAATACGAATATATAGGAATGATTTTTTTTTATAGGCGTTTAATTTCAACTGTTGAAAACATTTAGTCAAAAAAGTAATTTAGCCAATAAATCTATTAACACATTTTTTTTTAAATCAAATTTGGACGAAATTATAAATTTAAACAAAATATAACAATTTTAGCTATTTTGTTGTAATTTAAAAATTTTGATTGTGGGATTTTGTAACTTTTAAAGTATATTATTATATTTTATAAACACATTGACGTTTTTCAGTACATTTTTTTCGATAAAACTAACTTAAGCTTAATAGTAAAATAAATTACTTTTATCACAATAATGTCATAAAATATACCTTCTTAGTAATATTATATAGTTTATAGGCTTCCCTCAAAGTCGTTTTTTGTATGATTCTATAGTATTGCCTTCAAATTTAGCACATCAATTACAGTGACTCTATACACACCTAATGTACAGCAGAGCGTCGCCCCTTAGTCAACTACCTACCCGATTTCTATTTTAAATTATTTTTATCTATCAATGTTTTTGATTAATTAATACGTATAAATACCTACAAATTAATATACCTAATTCTGTGATAACTAATATTTCATATTTAAAGAAAAATACACCGGAAATAGTTATAATAGATGAATATCCGTTGTCGTCGACTTGTGCACTAATTTTAAACTTTCTTAATTATAGCTGTCGACTGGATGATTACAACAATTAATATAATGAAGTTGATTTAATGTATAAAATTAAAAATAATAGCAAACTTGGTCAGATATTAAGGTACTTGTAAAAATACTAACGACCTAGTTGAATAAAAATGTAAAAAAATAATATTAACTTTTCAACTACCTAAACATTATAAGTATCCACCTTTTGTTATTATCGAGGTTATTATTATATGTTGTAACGCAAGACATATTCTTTGTAGAAAGTTATGTACACTCTTCCGACAAAAGTACCTATCTTATAATATTTTTTTAAAAATAAAATTAAGTTTTTTTAAACTATTTAACAGATTCAACAATAAATTTCTAGTTATAGTAAATTTTAGTTAAAACTTAACTTATTAGCTGTGTGCATGATTTTAGATTTTTACCATTAGTATCGAATATCCAGAATATACATTTAAAAACTGATGTTTGAGGTACGGTGAAATTTGATTTTCTTTTTCCCCAAATACGCGTGATTTAACATAAATACATTATTACCAAACATTGTCTGTCACAATAACCAATCATTCATAACAACATTAAATAAGGTTATAAGGAATATTTATTTATTACAGTAAAATGAATTTGACAGAAGTAGATTATTTGTGAAAAATGGATACATTTTAATGCAAGTTATAAATATTGATTTTTAAATTCTATTAAACCTCACTTAGAGTAATCGATCATTACTTACTCTTACCACTAATAGTTTTAACTAAATATTCTATAACTTTAATAATATCACTAATACATAATATTATACAATAAAATTTAAATTGCGATAAGTCAACCAGTCAAAACTCAAAAGGGTTTTATGTCATTTTGGGATGAAGTTCTATTGAAAGTCCCATACCTTAATATTCTAAAAAAGTTCAACATCTATGAAAAAGTTGTATAAAATATTCAAATCAATATACAATGTTTGATGTACATAAAAGCTTATTAACCTGGCATGGGAATTTTGTGAGAATAATATCGCGGGTAACCTGACTGTTAAATGTTTGACATTAAATTATTATACAGAAGACATCAATAATAATTATTGTACCCACTTCACAATCGGTGCTTGATACTTTTTGGGGCGGCTCAAGACTCAGCTTCATTTTCTCATAAGCATTATTATTTACATTGTTATTTTATATAACAAGGGGAACTTGGTTTTGTAAAAGTCGATAGAATGAATTAACTTTTCCAACAACATTATTTGACATTTATAATTTTTTCCAGAAAAATATTCAAATTTCAGCTATATTACATTATAAGCACATGCCCATATTAACATGATTTTAATGTTATTAAAAATATTTTTGATCTTACATGCATTAGGTAAATAGAAACAATGGGGGAACCATTATAATGTAAACATTGAATATGGTCAACACAGCAGTTCACAACAAAATTTTATCAACTCTATAATAAACGTAAACGGTTTTTATTTAGTGTAAGAAAAAATAAGATGTGATTTCTTTAAAAGGCTTAATTTGTTATAACATATCGTTGTTAAGATCACGGTCTATAGTAATTTCTTTGGCTTAGGGATTTTCATTATATTTAGCATTTTAAATGGTGATGAAACTCTCAAGATGCAGACATACTAAATATGTACCAAGTGTTAATTTGTCGGACAGCCGACAAGAAATTCGTTTTAATTAAGAATACAAATTTAATTATACCAATTAAAAAAAATCATATGAAAACATAAATGGGTGCTTCAAATTGTCATTACTTTTCTAACACAACGAGCAATAAAAACAAACCATATAACGCCATATAATTAATACAACAAGAGAATCAAAGAAAAACTTTATCAAGTGGAATAATAATAAATAAAAACACCCACTTGAAAGATTGAATGTATAGTTGAAAATACAATATTTTAATTTAATATAGGTACCTAATGTAAAGATTGTATTTTTATTGCTCCGTATTATTTGATGCACGTAGGTATATCGACATGCATATAATATTTTATTATAATTTATTTTTGACACTATTTTACCAATCACTTTAGCAATAGAATAAAATATGGAACCCATGTTTTGGAATGGACACTGTGAAAATTGTAATATTATTTATTCAAAATATATCACTTCCATTTGTCTGCATCAAATTGAATCCATTATAAAATTTACTGTTCATTAATATTAGTTTAGATTATAATAAACAAACCTAAAAATTAAAAACTATGAATTAAATTCGTATAACTATGGTTAAGTCGTACCCATTAGATCTAGGACTCATGATGACTAACCTAAATATGATGAATGAACAGTGGTTTTGTTTATATATTAGGTCTTTGAATGTGGAGTCCAAGTGTGTAACGAACAAATGAGTGAATGTAGTGAGTTACACATTGATCTAAGTATTTTATATATTTTATATCTTTTAGATTATTATGTTTTAAATTGGTAGTTCTATGAATTTGTACAGATCCGAACAGTTGAAATTCAATAATAATTACAAAACTTCATAAAAAAAAAAAAATTGAGCTATGAACCGACGATATAGTCTTGAACATTTTAGTTTTCAATTTACAAAAAAAATGAAGATTATATTTTTCTCAGTTTACTATTAAACGTTAAAAATATTGGTTTAGTTATAATTTTAATCATTAGTTAAAATAAATGGTCATAATATAATCATAACCTAACCTATGATAATTTTACATTGTTTTGAACATAATGTATACCTACATTATTTTATATTGGTAATTACTAATTTATAATAAAAACTTAAACAACACAATTTTAAATTAAAACATAATTATTAGGTGGTAATCTATATTTAAAAAAAACACTTTTTGTATAGCAAGCAACATTCAGTATCAATAAATAATTTTTTTTTAATATAAACCATTTCTTATAATATTGTTATTAAACATTTGGGTAGGTATGAACTTATAAAAATGATATACTTGTCATCATGTGAATGTTTATAAGACGCATCGAAGGGGACGAAGATAAATAAACGTCTATGGTAAACACGCTAATGCCCATTAGATGTTAAACAGATTAGATGTGGTTTTTAAATTATCATAATGTACAGCATTCTTAATATCTTTCATACTACATTTTGTTCGAAATCTCGTTTCTTTGTTGCTATCTGTAGACTAAGAGAATATTATGATGCGGTGTGCGATTACGCGATAAAATGTGTCATCGTGAATACTGCATATTGGGATTTAGATGATATCAACATGATGTAAACAATTTCAATTTATTAAATAGTGTCATTACATATTCATTGTATACATTGCTACCTATTTATTTATCTTATCTACAACTGAGGTTTACACTCTCAATAATGACCATATATTATTTAAACTTACACGGTTTATGAATATTAAATTTTTTTCAGTTGATAAACATATACAAAATATATTATAATATAATATATCTTCTAATTTCTATATTATATAAAAGGTTACCGTGACTGATTGACTGATCTATCAATGCACGGCCCACACCGGTGGACAGATGATCGTGGTGAAATTTAGTACCTACCTATGTATAGATAGCTGTGTGATAGCTAATGACATAGGCATTTGCTAAGAAAGAATTTTTGGAAATTCAACCACTAAATGTGAAAATAATGAGTTGTAATAATACAATAGAGAAAAAACAATCTTTCCAGCAAAATTAAATTTAAATATATAGGACATAGGTACACCAGTGACACACCTTACTTATAGTAAAATAGTATAAAATACCACACTTAATACCACAGTTTTAACGTCTATGATTATTTTTAATTAAATGACAAAACGTATATGAACTTAAAATTTAAATTTATGGTTCATCTCATACTCTAAATGTGATTGGATCGAGATTGCTTATTTTGTTCAGTGGCTTACACATTATTTGGCACATAAGAAAACCGTCGAGATATTCGAATAAGAGTAGGTAGTTAACTCGGTATTATTACTGAATAACTTTATTTTAGATTTATTCAATTTTAATTTTTCTTATAGATTTCCTATTGCCTATTCATAAATTATAATTGTATAGATTATTACGAGTAATTAGTGAGCACAGTAGGCATCGATCTACATAGGTCGCAAAGCTGAACTTACTGCAGCTCATTGTCGTGTTCATGATTCACCATAGGATTTTTCGAAAGCACAAAAAGCATTCCGTAAGAATTGAGACATCATTTTTTTTTGAAACAAATCTTTTTAATAAATTGAAATAAATAAATTTATTACTCAGAAATTACTTATTTTATTTTTGATTTAGACGTCAACATTTTTAAGAAAACCACCAACTAAATAATGTGGCTATATCAAATTTCTATAAAAAAAAATATGAGTT
>PVMI01017659.1:0-13384 GCA_008528875.1 Aulacorthum solani
GCTAGTAAAAATGTTATGTTAGTTAGTAGTTTATAATTTAGGCAAGTATATTCCTACGACATAAATATAGAGTTGCAGCAGTGCCATGATGCGTACGGCCGTCAATAGACAACTAAACAGTCTAAAGTGTCTTGTCGAAATGCCTCCAAACAATTCTTATCTATATACACTCTGATAAAATACACACAGAAAAAAAAATGTCAGAGTGCAGGTAGACGGAAACCCTCGAGCCGCCGTGCCGTACCGTATTTCCCGTTATCGGCCGATTGCTATTGTTATTATTATATGAATATAGATATACAAATTACAAGTCAAAATTATTTTTACCGATTTCAACCCTTTAAAATCAAATTTTTGAAAATAGGGTGACTTGGCGACACTAAGGAAGGTATTTGGAACAATTCTGTGTAAAAAATTGGTAAAAAGTTAAATAGCGTCGTCACAAAATGAGTACTTAAAAAAAGGCCTGTTCTTTTATATATATAAGGATCTGTAATGGGTAAAAACACATAGCTTATAAGTATAGTGTTGAACATTTTACTGCAGACTGGGTATTATTTTAGAGATGGTATTCGTCAGTGAAAATTTGCCAATTAGGAATAAAATATCGTATTACGCAGTGTGCAACGTGTTGACGTTGCAGTGTTTCAAAGACTAAGTTGTACAGCAGAAGACATGATGGGGTATGTACTTTTTAGTTATCAGTTCGGGTTCATTATGAAAAAAAAAGTAATCCCATAAGGTATGTCATAAAATGGGTACCTATCTAACGTGCCTTGTTGCCTATTGGAATTTCTTTCTTGAATGTGATGTTTGCGACCTGTAGATAGGTACTGATGATACTGATGGTACTGCAGATAGTACTGCCGTACTGGGTTATTGTTTTATTTTTTTCTCATTCTTTAAAAGTATTCCAACATGATATAGAATATGAATATATTAAAATGTCTTTTAAAATACAACAATTTAATCAAATACCACAACCACAAACCAAGCCTCAATATTTTTTACTATGTTGATAAGTTATAATCACCGCCATCCAAACTATCACAAATTAGCATTCGCGATTCGCGAAATTAAATAATTACAAATATCTCTTAAGTTACCTATACGTAAGTAATAATGAATTTCGATAATTGGTAAAGGTACATTAGGTACCTATATCGTTTTAATAAAACAATACCTAAATACAGCACAGATTACAGGCAAGGTAGGTATATACAAGAAAAATTAATTAGTTAAATTATAAATATGAACTATCTATGTTTTTAATATTTTTAATAATTATAAATATTAACAATTTACATAATAATTAATATATAATTTTGTGAGTATAACTTCCGTGTTATAAAGTTATGATAATGTAATCAATGAGTAGACAGAATAAACATTCATTACAAAATTCGTTTTTATTTTAGCACAATAATAATTGTTATTATTTTAATATAACCAACATGCTGATTATTTGTCTCCTAATAATTGTTCATTTTAGGCATAACTAAATATAGTTTATTTCAAAGCAATACATTACAACGCTGTACAATATTATTTTTTTAACATATTATTATTTCGACAAAACAAATTACAATATAATATAGTATAAATAATTATATCTTTATAATAATGATAATAATAATGTTACACAATATTTTGGAATGAATAACTACGATTCAAATGCATTAAAAATAATGGATTTCAACGACAAGTAAAATTGAAAACATCTGATTTATTAAATTATTACTGTACCTATATGTGTCAATATACAATTTATATTTTGGGCAACTAATAGGTTTTTATATTAATTATTAATTTATTATAACTTAATTGATAAATTTAATATAGTTTAATAGTCTATAACTCATATAGGTATGACTATAGGGTAAAACAATAATGGTATTATACTATTATGTACATAATATACATAATGATATTATGTAATGCTGTTATTAATTTAGTCGACGTTGGTTCGCTTGTAAATAATGACAATCGCCAAACGAAATCAACATAATCTATTAGCATAGGTATTACTAATAGTAACAGTAATAGTAATAGTAATAGTAATAGTAATAATAACAATAAGAAGGTATAAAACAAATTGGTTAGGTACATTAATAAAACTATATTTATTATAATAATTATACACGTATTAGCTATTACAGACTTGTACAGTGTTTCATTATTCTAACTAACGAAGGTAAAATTAACTAATCTCGAGTAAGAGGTAATCAAATAATCATCTAAAATCTATTTATCAGTCATTATATTGTTTATAACATATTAATAATGTATTAAATATGCCATAATAATATATTTGTTTTGTGAAACGGGCCGCTCAAGTAACAATATTATATAATATATTATAGCAAGCCTAATCGTAATTTTGAAAATTGTTCATGTTTAACAATATTTTTTTTATTTTAATCTATGGTAGGTAAGAATAACTATTAACTTCTGGATAGACGAAAAATTTTGAATATAAATTATAAATATTTGTGTTGCCAAGCAACGATCGATTGCTAACTGGTTCGGATAAATAGATAGGTACTACACTATAGGCTGATACTTATTTACACCGAAAACTTAAAATTCTTAAAACACCTCAAATTCCAATCTAATAAGGACGTGTCCAATACCATAGTGAGGGGTCCTTTAGATTCGCCAAAGTGAAACCTCGAATACAGCTTCAGAACGGTTAAATAGGCATAGGTAGCTAAAATAAAATGCAATTTTCATCATCATAGAAATTAAATTTAAATAACGATATAGGTAATTATAATAATCGAACATTTGATAATTTTAGAACTTAGTGGTTATTTAAAATAATATTACAAAAAATAAAAAACCACTTTACAATAATATGTAAGTTTCAAAATGTGTTGTAGACACCAACAATTGTTAACAATCGTAACTTTTCAGTCACGTTAGCTGCTTTGTATACCTGCTGAAGTGAATGCATTTCTATTTGTTATACGACAAAATAATGTTCTTTCTTAATGTGAATGGTTAATATTTAAAATACGAATATTATTCAAGATACCTTGATACATTGATACATCACAAATTGATAAATTAACAACTCCAATCGTATAAAAAAAACTCTTTGAGACGGTGTCACGTGTACAATCCGAGATACGTAACGTTTTTTTGACAGCTTATCAAAACCTACCTGGAACATGTGCAACGGCATATGTTTTTTCGGACGACGAAATATGTCTTTGAGGGTTTACAGATGTATAGAAATAGGTGAATGCTATAAATTAAACGATTGTTAGTGCATCGAAAGTGTTATTTTATAATATTTGATTCGAATACATGACCATTGTTGGTATGCATATGACACTAAATTCAAAACATGGTTGTCGAAAAATGTACAGAATGTAATGAAAATATGACAATATTGATTAAAATGGTTTATACATTTTTTTTAAAAATTTTTACAGAAGAGGCTACTTGAACACACGCGGAACCTAGGACACGTCCAGATGTCCTGCAGTCGACGGATGTAACTAAACTGCCATAGTGCATGGCATCATATTGAAGTACAAATGTATAATATCTGGGATGTTCGGTATGAATAATAATGAGTATTTATATTTAATAGTTTTTTTAATAAACAACTTATATCATAGATTATATTTAAATCGTAGCTAAATCATCGTACATAAAACAATACTGCAGAATATCCCCGATTTTTTTTTTCAGTCGTTTCATTAGTGCATAATTTTTATTATTCTAAACTTAAATTGTAAGGAAAATACATATATATTATAATAACATTACATAATATTCAATCATACTAAATTTTTTAATACATATATATATAAATCTAAAATCATCACTATTACGGTCGGAGTATTAAGAAATGCGGTGGTAAAACTGATCGAAAATCGAGGTCGACAAAACTACCGAAGAAGATTTGTAATGCCCGTTTAAATTTAATATGATTAGGTATAATGATTCATTAAGTATTTTATTGAAGTAAACATTGAACAATAATTATTAAAGTTTTCAACTCAGGGTTAACATCTTACAGTGTCTACTTAACCATCATCGTTTGTGTTGTAAGATTGATCCGTAGGTACACATTAACGGAAATCGAAGGGTGCTTGGGACTTAGACCCCCTATCATCAAAATAATAATTGTAATATTTTCTTAAACGAATATTTTCAAAAATGTTCATTGAAAAGCACTACGTCACGTGTAGAATATTTCTTAGTAATAATGGTAAAAATGTTGACTTAAAAAAGAGTTTTTTTTTTATTAATTTTCTTTAAAATAAATTATAAAACTGGAGAGATTATTGCTTTTGCTGCATAAAGATATACATTGGTTTGTATATTTATTATTTAATACATTGAGCACTCGGTGTACTGAGCAAGAAATCGGCGAAATTGAAATTTCTGCACACTTCTTTTCAATACCTACCTATTTTGAAATATATTTGTATGAATAACTGTAGAGGACATTGTATCATATTTTCAAACCTTAGATATTTTAATTAAAAATGTTTTTAAGTTTTAAACGCAAAACAATTTTTGAATTTTCAAGATTTTTCGGAATACCTACCTTACCAGTACCTACTTTCAAAAAAAAAAAAATTAAATAATAATTATGTAACATCATCTATAATATACAATTTTAATAAAGGTAGTTCGAAAGAAGTAAAAAACAATTTCTTTTTTAGGTGTTAGAACATCCCCCCCCCAAAAAAAAATGAATAGCCGATTTCCGCTTATGTAATACCTACCTAGTTAGCGACTATTCGAAAACAGAACAATAAAAAAATAGAACGCTAGGAATAGTTTAATAGTATATACTATAGTGTACAAAATATCATACGTAATCAACAGCACACATTCAAAATCAGATTAAAATAATATTTCACCTACTTAACAATATAAATATTAGTTCAACAAGACGTGCGTCACACTTAATACTTATTGTAACTCATCGTATATAATAATTATGTACAACGGAATGAATGCTAAAAACACGTATTAACACGTTAAAACGTAGAAAAAAAATTTTAAATAAAAAAATAAAATTATAGTGGTGATGTTTTTATGCACACGAAAGACAACACTGTGTTTGGTATTGACGCAAGTGACACATGTTCATTTGTTTTATGTTCTTGCAGTTGTGTTTGCTGTGATCCTTGCATTCGTCTTCTGTAATAAAAATCGTATGCAAAATTATATAATATACAAAACTTAAACAATAACTATGATGGGTTGTAGACTTGTATCACGCTATAAAACTAATCTGCAATGAGTTTCGAGGTGCTATTTTGTATTGTGGGTGAGTTGTAATAAGAGTTGAAAATGACGAAATATTTGGTGACTATCTAAAAATACAAAAAAATCTTGAAAATCCTTCAAAAATGTGGAACTGTAGTTTGTGTAGTTTCAACCGATCATTTATCTAAATCGTTCCGAGTAACACGGGTTTTTCGAAGGTTTTTGGACTTCAAAACATTGGAACACGTACGATTCTAAATGTCTCCATTGTTTCTGCACACTTCGTTTGTTATTATTTAATCGACTATAACTTATTATAGAATTATTATTATTATTATTCACGTTGTATGCATCTATACCACATGTTATGAAGACATAAGGTATGGCCAAGTCTTTTATAATATAATAAACAATAAGTAATAATCGATTTCAACCCTAAACGATCGGCCATTGTGAACACTACAGTACAATATTATACATATAATATGCATGTGCAGCATGAGACTATCGTGGACGATCATGGGTTTTGTTCGCATCCGTCGCCCACCCTACGTAATGAGGTTTCTACCCTCGACGAAAGTGCTCGTACAGTTATGCGTGTTTTTACTTGTTGCGCACTGCGGTCCGGTGCAAGTCTTCATCACCGGTGGCCTAGGCTGGTCGCGACAGGCGGTGCCGGCCGGCTTGTTGGTGCCGTACCAGACGCACTGCAATATTCGGTACTTCAGCCCGTCCTTTTCACACGACGCCGTACACTGAAATCAAATCGTAGAACATCGTAGTACGTATTAATAATACATTAGTGTCTATGTTTAATAGACGGGAGCCTAACTATAATGACGGTTGCGAACATTGCGAGTTAATTTCGTCATTATATTATCTGCTGCTGCGAGTTTAGTCAGTAGTTAATGTATTCCGCCCTTATATTATGTGTCCTACTATAGTTAAATAAATATTTAAACAGATAAAAGTGTAAGACCAGAACAAACAACGCGACATACTAATTTTAGGTGTCATACATAATGTCAATATTTGGGCAAAATTAAAAAAAAAAAAAAGTTTACGAATCCTCAAATAAATTCTAGATTAAGTTTTAGATTTTCATTATTGTATTGTACGATCAATTATGTTAGCGTACTACACATGCACGTTTGAAACAATGTTAGAAGTATAAAACTATTTGTAAAATTATTTTTAAAATAAAATCAAATATTTATACACTTAGGTATGACAGGACACTGTATATTTTCAAATAAAATGACAAATTCAGGTCAAATTTGAATTGTTAATGATAAATTAAAAACTTTTGAAACGTTGGAGTACAACAATATAATAATAACTGCCTGCTAAACTTTATGATTTGTACATAAATTATTTATATTATTTTGTAGGTTAACCTACCTAACCTGTGATTTCTTTTAAAGAAAAAAATGTTTGACGTTCAACATTTTCATTTTGAAATTAATGCAACATTTGATATATTTTTCAAAATATAATATCGAGGACAGAAAAATAATGACTCGTCAAATTAATTGTATAAAGTTAATGTATAATATTTTTAATTCTGTTTTTATGGATGCGTGTCGTATCCTTTCACCGTAAATCGCGTACATGTAGAAGCAATATTTACCGATTTCGGGCTATACAGCAGAAATCAAATCAATATAAAACAGATATAAATAAAAATTTGTACATATTTTTTGAAACTTTTGGGTGGTAAAAACCATCTCGGTGTATACCAATATAGTTTAATACTAATACTGCATGGGAAATATTATAATGATAGGTAATACATTTAATATAAACGAAGATTGACGTTACTCGTACGAGTGTTGTCTACGCACGTCATAAGTTGATTTCATACCTTATTTGTATGAGAGTCAAAATTTCGCACACTTAAGCAGTGTTTGTGACGTGCGCGCATATTATGTGTGTGTGTGTGTGTATGTGTGCAGTAGCTGATCTGAAGCTCATTTAAAGAGGGGGCGAATTGGTATCATAGAATTTCATTATATACACATTAATCAATAGACATCTGTCATAAATAAAAAAATAAAAGCCCAAAGGAGGGGGGGTAATAGCCACGTCGCCCCCCTCAAATCCGCCACTGTGTGTGTGTGTTGACTCGCAACTGAGAGAGAAAGAGAAAGAGTGAGAGAGAGGTAATGTGAGCATGTATAACAAACGACGTTCCGTACATTATTATAATGTTTTGTTTTGAAAACAAAAAAATTTGAGCATAATCAGATCGATGAAAAGTTCTATAGTTGAATCAAGGAAGAAAAATTCGATACGTATCAATAGGGAATAGTTACTTACTGACTCGTATCGGAGTCCGAGTCCGATACGGGTCGGTACGTATCGCTTGTAAATTGCACGTGTAACTTCCTGAACACTCGAAATTGACACGATACGTATCGATACACTCCAATTTCTTCCTTGAAAATCTTGAAAAATTTAAGCGAATACAAATAAAATAAAGTTGTCGTTCGTGGAATTTCAGGAAACCGAATAAGGTATATCTATAGAACTGCAGCTGCAATACAGGTTAATATTATAGTGATTTGTATGTAAATATACGAGTGAACACGCAAACGTGCACATACACACACACACACACACACACACACTACACAGCTTAAAAAATGGTCCAGCGCGTTTATCGACCTATTCGCGCGACAGTTTCATTTATACGCGGCGCAAATTGAGATAACGCACGCGCCCGCTCGGCGGTGTATTATATGGATACGGTTGCAAACAACTTATAATTGACAGTGACGACGACGCGAATCGAAAAACTCGATTTTTATCCCTTCTTTCTTCTCGCTGTTTTATTTTTTTTCTTTCTTTTTCACTTTTTTCTCCTCGGTTGCATTATTTATCGACGTCACCCGCACACACGTACCTATACGCGCGCGCGCCCCCGCACACACATTGCAGTCTGCAGACACTTACCTCGGACCACTCGCCCACTTTCCAAGTGCCTTTGCACTGATCGTTGTAGCATTCCTTCCGGTTCACCGGCTTTTCGATCCCGTGGCACGCCTCGTCCGATATAGTGGCTCCATCCGAATTCTGACAGTACACGTTTCGCCTCTGCATCGCTGCGCAAAGTGGAAAAATAGGGGGCGACGTGTTTAAAAATTTAAATAACGTTAAATATTTAAGGAGAGATCTATAGGTCAACGAAAACAACTAGAGGGCTATAATACGTATATATATTATATTTTATAGTATATGTATATTGTATAATATACTATATATAGGAATATATTTTATTTCATCGACAACACCCAATAACTAGATGAAGCTAGGTTTTTCTACATTTTTCCAGCATTTATTACTAATCATTCTCAGTAAAAATTTGAATTCATTGATTTTATTCAGGAATTTATAAAAAAATATTTTGTACAAATCAAAAAAATCTGATTGGTCCATAACCAATATTATTTTGTTTTTTTTTTTTTTATAATACGTGATTATAAAAATTAAAAACTGGATTTTAGTCATAGTAAATACTTATAATAAACTAAATTATTCTTTTGTTTATACTTTATTGAAGTATATTTATTTTATTGGAAAAACCTTAACTTGCATTATTTGCACTTTTGTGACATCTGCTACCTGCATATAATGATATTATATTTGATTGATGTGTCACTACACATTTGTTGATTATACATTTTTTCTGGCAATTGTATCTTAAAAGTTCCCTCCCCGTGACTATGAAAGTTGAACAATAGTTTATCATATTGTTTTTTAGTATATAATTAAGAACCCACGATATGGAAATACATTTTGATGTATATATTTTTTATAGTAGATTATGTAGCACAATATTTCACGTTATGAAAATAAACAGTAATTTATTTTCTTTGAATATATATTTTCATTAATTTGAACAATCAAACAAATATCAGAAAATTTTTTATTAATGTATATTATACTTAATTATAATTTCCAAACAAAGTAAATTTTCTTGAATTCCAATAAACAATTATGTATGATTAAATATATTTAATCATAACCTAACTTAGTTATAATAGTTGAAAGCTATGAAAAAAACCTAACTTATTGTTTAGTTTTTAATTATTATACTTAGTGAAAAATCATGTTATAGTTTTCTGTTATAAATCGATCAGAATTCAGCTTATATTATCATGAATTTCCACCTAGGTTGTACAAATTATAGTAATCACTCGAATGAAATTATGGTTTTCAGCTTTTAGTGAGTAAGACCAATAAATGCTAGCATTATCTAGTAAACTTTGCTTTACCTAATGATCGTGCTTTGTCGGTAACATACAATACTCAATTATAATATGTTTATATATATTTAATCTATTTTATAATTATATGATCAATATGTTACCGTCAATGAAGAAAATCAGTCATTGACTAAATAATATCTTGTAAAAAAATAAAATTTTTAATTTCTTCAGAAAATGAGGTAGTTGACATAGTACTTATGACAATATCTAACCAAATATCGTATTTACTAAATGTAATCTTTAGACAATAATATATTCTAATATTCTACCTTAGACTTCTTAAATCCTCCAAGGCTCCAAGTTATAAATATTATATTCTTATTGAATCTAGATTTGGCCGTCTTTTCATTCTTATTTTTTATAATTGATTTTTTCTTCATAAATTGATTGAATTATTTTTGTCGACGTCCATTTGTATTAATATTATAATATTATCATATTTATTACAATAACATTATCGCCAAAATACTATTGTAATAAGTTTAACTCTCTTAGTTTTACCGGTGTTATTGTAACGTTTACATTGCCTAAAGATCTACTGCTATAGTATTAATTCTAGAATTGTCTATAAAAAATATGAGATATTATAACATTTCGAACTTTGCCGGCCTTTGGCATTATTTATCAAAATATTCAGTGTCTGAATTTGATCATTGACGGTAATATAATATTATACACTTATTAAACTTATTCTAATTAAAATAATGAATACACCGTTTCTCCCTCCCCCTCCCACAAACAAAACTGTTTTTATTATTTCAGGAAATTGTAAGTTTAAAGTAATTAATCTCTATAGTAATAATGTAAAAATGTGGTCGGAGAGGGGTGAATAAATGCATGTACTATGACGTTATAAGTTTATTCTCTCACCAGTATTCCAGGTGAAACACTTGGACTCCTCACACGGTTTCCATTCGGTCACCGACCACTGCGGACAATCATCCGTCTCGCACTTTTGTATGGTGACGGGAGTTTGCAGCCGGGCGTCCTCGCACAAGTTGTTGTCCACGCTTTGTGTCATATTGTTTAGTTTGACCATGCAATGAGCTGCTCTCATCTGCGAGAAGGCGAACGGCGTTTATGAGACAATAGGAATAATGTATGGTTAAAACATTTACATATAGCCGAGCGGCGTAGTTCACCACCAACGAAATAAATTATAAATACCTACGCCATTAAAACAATATAAGACAATACCGTACCTGGAAACCGTTTCCTCCGCAAGGTGGAGAACAGTCCGACCACTCCGTGATGACCCATTCGAATTTCACGCTCTTCCGGTCACCTGCAGCGCAAAACATAGCTTGTGTTTAATTATTCTTTTAATTAGTTACGATATTATTATCATGAAACTACAATGCTATTATTGTTATTAAAATATAAATCAACAACCCTAAGTGTATTATAGACGATTATAGGTACCTTTGCCGAGCAAAACGGGTTTGCCGAACATGTCTTCCTCGGTGGTGGTTTCGATTTCTGGAGCTGGGTTCGCCGGTTCCTCCATGAACATTCTATTCACCCGTGCGTTGCTCACACCCTGAAACGGCCACAGAGCCTACTCATTTTATTAGTATGAATGATTGTCAAGATGTTAATGGAAAATGAAACAAAACTTTCCCCAGGCTCATATATTTACGTGCAACGGCACAACTCAAATAAAATAATGTGATGTTTACGGAAGTCGACTGTGCGTCGGTGCGATTTTAGGTATCTTATATACAGGGTTCAAAAAAACAAAACCAAATACGTACGTGTATTATATTATACATGCAAGGGTTTAACTGTGAGATAATAATAATAGGCAAAAAGTGGTGATGGTATTATGTACAGGGTTGGCTAAACTATATAATTTGTATCATTATAATATTCGAGTAATATAATCGTAATGCGTATTGTGCTATATAATGTATGTGTGTGTGTGTGTGTGTGCGTGTGTGTGTTTAGGTAAGTGATTAATAATAATTAAAATAAAACACAATTATATATTAAAGTCAACGGAATGTGCAACAAAGTGTAGTAATAATATATAAACTATATTAATAGATGTAAGGGAGCTAATAATCTACGGTGATAACCCAGGAAATTCAGTTTTATTTTCCTTTATCTCACCTTGAGGTTAAAAAGAAGACTGTGTAGGTGAGGCAAGTTTCGTGAACTTCCGGAAGTGGTGGGTTTTGGGGAGACGTCTATAGCATTTTTCTCTGTTTCCTGTTTACAGACACAAAGAAACGTTGTAATGTACCAACTATACTATTTTTTTTTATATAGTTATACACAATATCTATATAATATAAGACTCGGGTATAGTATAATATTCGTGTGTATGCGTTGTTTTTAAACGGTATAATCAATTTCGTGGGAAAACAGGTCAGGTTAGATCAGATAGTATATAATATTAAAAATTGAAAGTAAAAAAAAAAGTTAAATGGACGAAAAAGTCAAAATCAAGAAGATACTTACCACTACGTGCTTTTCAGAAGTCGCCGTGCTCGTTACGGTTGACTGAATGGTGGTAGTTTTCTGTCGCTGTTGTTTGTGTTTCTGTTCTCGATTGTGTTCGCCTTTGATGCGTTCGTGGCTGATGTCAAATGATGGTTCTATCCCTTGCGGATTCGAGTATGAAGGGTTCATGCCTTTAGACGGATATATCACGACGCATAAATAAATTATCACAACAATAATAAATTAACATCATATATTATGCAAAACAACAGTGGTGTGACTACGCGACTAAAAATGTGTTTCGACAAGATGCCGAAGAGGGGAAGGGGGTGGATTCTGAATAATGGCTCTATGTTATATTATTTATAGTTAGGTATCTCTATATCGATTAAATGCCCTTAAAGTAAATAGTTTTATTTTTATTCAATGCTTTAACTATTAAATCGGCGTATTGCTCTAAAACTATTTGTTGGTCAAAAATTCGAGAAATAACCTCTTTGAACTACAGCTTATATTCTGTATTCATTTCAAAATACGAAATGACCTAAAAACTTAACGAGCTTCACAGTCTGAAAGATCATACACCATACTTGTCAATATAACTGTATGTCCCTAATCCCTATTCCCTTGCAATTATGTTTAGGTGCAATGCAATAATAACATATTATATAGTATAATGTCTACAATTATGTTTGAAACAAAATTAATTTAGATTTCGGTCGAAGGATAGACAGTAAAAATAAGTGGTAGTAACAAGTACGTAAATCGTACCTGGGTCTTGTTGGTTCAAAGGCTTGTCGATTTCTTCGGAACTCGGAAACTCTCCCGGCTGAGGTTTGATGTTTATGTTCATTGTGGCTTGGGCGTTACCGGCTGTACAAAAAAACAAACATTTAAATTACATACGTATAAGAACCACCTATAACTATTATTATTTTACACTTGTAGGTACTTGTTTTTACCATTAAAACAAAAATAATTAAATTTTTCAAGACATAGTCGAGTGCCTTGGTTTGCGGTAAAGGATCGCCCTATATTATTTATTTATTTATTTGTTTGATACAATAAGAATATAGTACATACTTAAGCAACTAATAACATCATATTTTTTAATGTCGAATTTCTATGTAACATACTTTTACACGTATAGGTTCCTCGGTCCGAGTACGTGGTGGCCCGGATCTTGAGTATGCCTTTTTTCGATATCCGGACTTTCTTGCCATTTTGCAACGGTTGACCGTCTTTTGACCACTGTATTTTCCCTCTGTAACCCATTAATATTGGTTACTACGTATATTACATAAAAATTATAATAATATTATTGTTTACCAAACACTAGATTCGCCGTTCACATTCAGCTGTTCGATACAAAAATATATACCATACCTATCCAATGCAATGGAGGCTTTGGTTCTTTGCCTGGGGGGGGG
>PVMI01017687.1:4178-18637 GCA_008528875.1 Aulacorthum solani
TGTAGGGGGAAACTGTTGATTTTAAACACGTATTGTGTGTAGGATTTTGTTGCTAAAAATCCCGGGTGGACACCCACCCGGAAGAGGTGTATACTATTTATAACCTAATTGATAAAATATTTTAATCTGCAGGCACATTTTTTTCGTTTTATGTATATACTAAAAAAAAATTTATATAGGAGCTATCTTAATCATAAAAAAATTAAATAAAAAATATATTGTATAAAATTGTTAAAATAAAATAATTAAAAGATGAACGTTGTCATCAGTGGGTGGCTTCTTCATTCAAGATTTTCAATTTATTTGTCACTTTTCTCATATTCTTATTGTGCAGATTGGGTACAGATTGTGTATTTATTAATAAAGAAAAAAAAAAGCTATCGATTAGCGAGCTGCATTTATGATTTAACACTTATGTACCTATAGTATTAAATATTACCTATTTTAATAAATTTAATTTTTAAATATTTTAACCAAGTTTCACTAAGAGGGTCATATTTTATAACCTCCTACCACAACCCATTCTTTACAGTAATAAATCTTTAAAAAAATTGTATAAAACACTAAAACAATATATTTACCTACTTGTTTTGTAATATTAAATAGGAATTTTATAACTTTGTGTATTACTATTTGAGTACAGTATACCAATACATATTTGTTATACAATTATAATTAAAATGTAATATTTTTTTTTTTAGGTATCGCCTACTGAATTAGAGAATTTGATTTCCCAGTTGAAGGGTGTCGCTGATGTGGCCGTTGTAGGTATACCAGATGTGCTGTCTGGAGAAATACCAAGAGCTTTCGTTGTAAAGCGACCCGGTATGGACATTGATGAAAAAACTATATTAAGCCATGTTGAGAAGAATGTAGTAGCCTACAAAAAATTGGCTGGAGGTGTTAAGTTCTTGGACATGATTCCACGTAATCCATCTGGCAAAGTATTGAGAAATGAACTTAAAGTGTTTGGCAACAATCCAAGTGAACAACCACAGAACTGAATTTAAATGATAAAAATAAATTTTTTTTAAATTATATAAATATAATTAAATATTTATTTATTACCGGTGTTTGCATATGTAATTTTTTATATATGCAGGAACCTGATATATACATATATATATATATATATATTATACCAAATCGGCAAATCAGTGTATATTTCTGATAGTTATAATTATATGAAACATGTTTAAAATTATCCAAGAAATAAATTTAGGGCTAAATAATTTTGTTGTTAATTTTTGTAATTATTTGACTAAGCTTATAAGCCATTCGTCTCTAAAATTACTATGAAAAATAAATTATAATTAGTTGATTTTATTATTATGTGATACACTATATTTATTTTTTAGCTATGTATATTATACGTTATGTTAATAATTGTTCTGGAAAAATGTTCTCCCACTTGGTATGTTGTAATATTCATTACCTCTGATGATTATTGAATGTTGATTATTATAACTGTACTTTTATGTATTACAAAAAAAAAAAAAAATGTTTTAATGCCTTAACTTTGTATAATAAAAGGTGCTGTTAAAGGAAGAAAAAGATTTATTTTATGAAGATGATTATGAAGTGTCTTAATATGTGTATCTTGGTCACTTCAAAATAATAAATTTCCAAAAAATATAAATGGGAATTTGACTTTTGCGAGTAAGAAAAAACTGAGTTCTATTATATTTACATAAGCACAAAAAGGTACTAATTAACTATTTTAGGAGTCAGTAGCTGATACAACAAAATGATCACAAGGAACTTATTAGTTAGTAACTAATATTTAGGTAAATTACTTTTATTATAATAAAACAATGAAGAGACAGTGATACACATACTTGATTTTAAAGTTTAAATGTTTGTAAAGGTATAATTATAATTAAAATAAGGTCATTAAATGGTTTGCCTTCCTAATATAGTAAGAAATTAAAAAACATAATATTGTTTAAATTGAGTGTTAATAGTATCTGTTTTTATTAAAAAATTAAGATATAATATTTTTAGTTTTATGATTTTACTATGAAACTGGATTTAAAAATGAAATGTGTATTGTATACCTAATGTACGATGTATACATTTTATACAAACAAAAAGAATTGAGTTAATTACAAAATTAACTTAGTTAGTGTTAGATTTTAGTAATAAAATTTATTTAAACAAATACTTAACTTATTTCAAACAGTTAAACATAACAATGATAAACAGACGTATAGTTAGGATTTTTTAAAAGGGCGTTTAATATTTTAGTACAACTTGTAGGGGGGAGCTCTTCACACATCTGATACATTTTTGAATTATTAAGTTGAAAGAGGTATCTTAACAACATAGGTGCAACTAGGAAAATATTTCTAGAAGGGCTAAAATTGTATCAGCGGCACAGACTCTAATAATTGATATTTTAAACTAAAATATAATTAAAAAACTATGGGGGGGGGGGCTATGAATAAAACTTGACTTAGTGCTCCCCCCCAAATTGAACATATACTAAACACCCCTGGCTACTCGTCTGATTACATACAACATATAAACAATAAACATCTATTAGTTTAAAATTAATATAATCAGTCTTGGCCATGTTGCCATAATATATTTTTACTCATCAATAAGTTATAAATTTTTCTTGTTTTGTTAACATCAATTTTAACCAAACTCCTTGCGGTTTTCAAAATTATACCTTTTGATTTTTCACACTCATTTATAAGTAATTCTTTAAATTTCAAATATGATTCAGGTAACATTTTAATCTGGGCACAAAGTTCCCTCTCATCATCATCGAGTTTTTGGAAACCTGGAAGATTACAAACATTCAAACGAGGCTTTGAGTTTTCAATAATTCTTGATGTTGATGATCCCAATGGCCTTATTTTTAAATATTCTTCTCTTTTGGTACTCAATTCATTATAAATATTTATTTGGGCCATTTTAGTTAAACCGTTTTTACGATAAACGATGAGCTTATGAATTTTAGCTAACAATTCATGTTCTTGTTTAAGATTGGTAATAAGTAAATCAAAAGCCAGTGGCTTTATTAGGTGTAAATAACGAATTAACCTTCGCATCATTTCTGGACCCATTATCATCTGAAATTAAGTTAGATTTCATAAAAAAAATTTCAATAAAAAACGAGAAATTATTGTCTATACCTCCATAGACTTAATCCATAATTGGTGTTTATTAAACGCAACAAGTCCATAGTCTTTAACAATTTGCCTTCTTCTATATCGTTCTTGTAGCCTCTCATTAAAAATGTCACAAATGGTTGTATTCAGCTGTTTGTAAAATACATTTGATTCTAAAATGGTTTTGGATTTTTGATCAATCCATATAGGTTCATCTAATAATTGTAAAATGCATTCAGCTTGGTTATCATATTCTTCTTCAAATGAACCACGTGCTGGTTGGTAGCCCGCTAAACGAATAGCTAATTCATATTGATGATGCGATTCTAAAAAATAAAATAAAAATTTAAATGGAGTTACCCAATTAATGATGACAAAGTCAGTATTTAAATTTAATGGAAAAAGTAGTGAAAGGATAACAACTATAAATTAAGGTTTAATTTTGATGTGCCAAATAATAATACTTAATGGTTTAAAAATAAATAAATACCTTCTACATCCAATGAATCACCAATAGTGTTTGTCATATTTTTATTCACGTCACCAAATCTATCCAATCTAAATGCATTTCTGCTCACACATTCTAGACCTTTAATTTTTGGATAAAGTACATAATTATCAAAGTAATGGCATTCACATTCTTTTGGTGTTCTACCCAGTTTTGCAGCAACTTTTTCCCATGACAAGGTATCCATAAATGTGTCGAGTAATATAATTTCTTCATGAGCTGTCCACAAGTAGTCACCAATGTCGATGGCATTACATAGAACTGTATACGGATCTGTGTTCTTGTGAACATTATCTCCGGTACCAGCTGCAAAACATTGAAGGCAAAGACTAATGCCCAACTCATCACAGGCAGCGTTAGCACACTTAATGAATGTGTGCTCGGGCCAAAGGTCTATAAAGCAAAACCTGCAACACAATTTCCTCTTTTTCGTGAACATTTTACAGTGGCCGTGATACGATTGATATCAATTATGACATCGGTACGGGCGATTAAGAGAAATGTAAAACGTGAAAGTTATAGCGTGGCATACATTTTCGAGGAGGCAAAGTGACTAAAAATTACAATAAATCACAAAAACCAAAACCAGAAACATAAAATTATAATAATTATTGTAATATTCAAAATCGTTTGAAAATAAATTTTGCGGCAGATAACGTGTTGATACTTGATGATACATTGATACCACAGAATAAAATGATACTAGATAACGTTAATAATGATAAAATGGCGTGATAAGAATTTAACCTCAAAAACATGATATTCATCGAATCGATTCATACTTCAGCAAGTAAATTGTTTATGCGCGCTCGTGGATTTTACCGCGCTTTTCTGAAATCTCAGTAGAATATGGAAATTAAAATTTTATTATAATTTTTTTTTTTTTTTTAATTTTTTCCTTCTTTTGAACTTACGAATCAAACATCGGTAAATCGTACAATTGAAGTTAGTCATATTTTGAAAGCGTCGATAAAACAATGCGAGGTTTTGTTGTTTTGTAACACAAAAACGTAGATACTTCTGGAAAGAAACACCAGTATTTTATCATCCCCTGAACATGGATGTTTGGCCATCTTAAGCATTATCCAAGCTGTTGTGATCAATTAGACCTTACGGTCCTTAACTGTAGCTTGATAATTATTTTACATTACAATCAATGATTGACGGAAACCATTTTTGTTCACTAGCATAGGTGTCTGTAATGTCTTTATCATATAATATGCATGTATCACTCGTACATATTTATAATTTATAAGTACAAAAGTTACCTGTATTTAATGATTTGAGTGTATCGTATTTTGATATTCAAAGTTTAAATTCTTTAGAGTTGTGGCCCACTAATTCGCCAACGATGTGTTAGGTTACTTTGGATTTGGACCTGCAACTTTCGAGTTTTTTCCAATCACTAAGGACGACCATGGACATTGAGTACTAGAATATGATCGACCGAACACGATCAAATATTACTCGAAACATCTAAAAGGTACTGCAATTCTGCAAAAATGACACTATAATAACGGTATGGACAGTAGTATTATAGTCTGATAAAAATATAATAAAGGTGAAAGTGAGTTGTCGATGCGCGCGCGATTTCCTCGTTATATTCAGTTGTTGGTGTAAGGGGGGGAAATTTTTGCACCACCGTCAAAATCGACCACGCCAAAGGGGGTTTAAAAAATGGGTTTTCTCCGTTTTTTTTTGTCGGGGGGAATTTTTTTCTCCTCCCGGGGCGCTTGTACGACTTTTCCCGCCCGTTCGCTAACGCCGCCAAACATTCGTTATCACTTGGATGCCAAGCTAGCAGCTTGATAACGTGCGTCGTCCCGTCGACATTTTTGTAGTGTTACTATTATTCCATACCTAACAATAAGACCCGTCTTGTCGGAAGCGTTCCTCGGCCATCTCGTCCTTCACCCCTAAGACCGTTCTCGGCATCCGCGTTCTCACTGCGCCGCTCCAAAGGCCGCCGGGCGGTGGTGCGTTATGTCTTCGTCGTCCTCTACATCTTCCTCGTACGTGGTCGTCAAACAGGAAAACGAATCCGGCAGTCAAGCAGCTCCTGTCGTCAACATGGCCCCCATACCAGCCTAGTAAGTACACTCGTTCGTTTGACCAGTCCCGGACTAGGTTAGGGCCAGAAAGGTCTTGGAACGCGCGCAAATCGGGTCCGCTGGCCACGCGCGCCCAGAGATCCACGCTTTAGTGGTCACTCTGGTGCCAACTTTTTGGATCGAACCATAAGTGTTTGACACTACTCCAGTCGAGAGTTTTGGAGGGTTTGAGAATTTAGCCGTAGACGTTGTCAGTGCTCGAATTCTATGAGGTGTACATTAAGTCCTGTTTGATGGACAAACATATTGTACGCCCACTTACTATACTACTCCATGTTCAAAAATCAATGTTAGGCAGAGGATTTCATCCTTTTTTTTTAATCTGAGCCTAATAACTTAAAATTTATGCCTTTGAACATGAATATGCCAGGGACGATCATGAGCTAGACCGACACTGACTAAAAGTACCTTGATTTTGTATCTTAGACATTTACAACATAGGTTGAACCTAAGGATTGATTAAGTCTTCTATAAAAATTTCTGAAATGAGATGCTAAAATAAAAAATATGTGATTCATGTGTTTTTTTTTGCATGCCTTCAAATTTCAAAGAACCTACGGTATCATTTTTGCACTTGCACTTGTATTTAGTAAGTTTAGTTTTCAAAAAAGTATCAAATTTGATTCTAAGTTGTTGATTGTGGCCTCATATTATAAAGAACTTTTCAAATTTTGTGAGAAAAAAGTAGTAGAAATATCATTCCGTTATCTTACTATCCACAACAAATTTTGTGCCCAACAACATTCAAAAGTTTCTGTGTATATAAAGTGTTTTTACTAATGATTGTAAATGGTATCTAAATTTAATATAATTTTTATTTTTAGATTATATTTGAGGTATTACTTTATAATTTGTAAATTATAAAATTCTAGGTAGGTTCTACTACTTCACCACTATTTTTTTGAATAATTTTTACTTTTGAACAATGAAAGGTAAAATTTTAGAATTTTTAAAATCTATTAATAAATTAAGTTTTACAAATAAAATTAAAAATTACTCACTTCTTAAATCAATTAAGTTTTATATTTTTAGGTGATAGAGCAAAATTTACAAATATATATACATGTATATATATATTTTTTTTTTATATTTTTATTAAATTTATAGGTATACTGTGTATACTGATAAGTTACTTTAATTACCCTATATTTATACCTAACTGAAATTAAAAATATATGTTAAAAATTTGTATTTTTTTTGATTAGCTAATGCATCTACCTAAGTAGAGAATTTTTTTCCTAATTTAATTATGTTTAAAATATAAGATAGATAACTAATTAGTTGTAGAAATATGTATATCAAATTTCATTTTATAGTTGGTAGTTTAATAATTACATTTTAAAATTTGTTTAGAAATAAATATAATGTTTAAACTATATTTCCATTTTATAGTTTATATTTACTTTGATAATACATTTTCCAGAAAATTGTCTTTTACTATCTGTGTAAATTTGAATTTTAATAACTTTTGCTTTATATGTATATACAATATACATACTTTGGCTGGTTCTTACAATGTCCAGTTAAGTGTTGGTTAATGCTAATCGGTTGATAATAGATTTTATTACCAACAATATTCTATCAGTTAAATGTCCGTCAACTTAATCCAGACATTGTAAAAATGGCCCTTAATGTATGGTTTTTTTACCTATGTAAAATTAGAGAAGAGAGGATTCCAATTATATGTCATCACCAACTTAGTTTGGGATTTAAAACTAAAATCATAAAAAAGGAGCTTAAAAATTCAATAGTTGCTGGGCACCAACTAGTTAGAAAATTAGAACTTAACTAGTTATTTTTTTCAGTAGCTTGTTTGAGTAATTCAAAAAGTTGTATTTTTCCTGTAAATATTGACTAACTTGACTAGTCATTTTTGAAAAAGAGCATAAAGTGATATAACATTTTTTTTTTCATTAACTATTCTTAAAAAATGTACACAACACCTCAAATCCCAAAAATTCAAAACTTAAGCAATCAATTTATAAATAAATAAATAAATCAGTAAATTAGTTTAATATAAAAAAAAAATTTTTCATTGGATCATATTTATTATAATTTAATTCTAGTTGCTTTATATCTATATTTTTGTTGTACATAATCTTCTTATAACTTTATATTAACTTAGTTGATGTTGTAAGTATCTGAAGTATAGTCTAACAAAGTCACCATACAGAATGTAATAGAAAGACCAAACAAATTAAAAAAATAGCATTTGTTCTAATTACTATTTTTTAACTTTTATATCATTTACAGATGTTTGCACTACATGTGCCAATAGTAAAACATTTTATTTTTAAATACTGAAAATAAATACATTTTTTTGAAAAATTCAAAATAGTCAATTTGTGAATTTGGTTTTTTAAGAAATTTTGATTGTAAAAACATTGAATTAAGTCAAGTATTTAATATTTTCCAATTTTTTTATATCTCATTATTTTTGTTAAGTAAAGTTTATTCGGTTGTAAAAAACATTTATAATTCAAAAAATATAAACTTTTTTTACAAATTTTATGAGAATTCTCAAACAGTTACTTGTAAAAGACCTAAATATATTTTTTTTAAAGTTAAGTGTTTTTCAGACTAATTAGGCTTCAAAACATTTTGACTTTAAAAAAATCGAACTTAAAAATTGGCTATTTTGAATTTTCAAAAAAAAAATTATGATATTAGAATTAAGTTTTTATTTTCAATAATAATAAAAAAAAAAAAATGTTATACTATAAGTGAAATAGAGGCTGAAAAATTCTAAAATATTGATTAGAACAAAAGTTATTTCTTTTGTCAGGTCTTTCTGTTACATCTCATATTTTTTATATAACTTAAATACCTACGTATTTTGTTTGTTTGTTTGTTTTTTTTTTAAGTACCGTAACTTTACTAATAAGAAATTATCGGTAACTTTTCATAAGTTTTTTTTTAAAATAGCCCTTAAAAATTTAGTTAAAATACATAAAATAAACACAAAAAGCTATCTCAAAAATGGTAACTTTGTACCCACCCTTATTCTCCAAAAAAATAAAAGTAGGGTCTCCTTAAATACATCATGTTATTTTAATGTATACTTTGTTATTTTTTTTAGATATTGTAACTTTAACTAATTAGAAATTATCAGTAACTTTTCATAAGCTTTTTTAAAATAGCCCTTAAAATATGTAGTTTAAATATTTAAAATAAACACAAAAAGCTAATTTAACATTTAAAAATAATAGGTACAGCCCACCTTTATTCTAAAAAAAATAATGTCTCCTTAAAAATATCCATGTTATTTCTCTCATAATATTACAAAAATTTGCAGGAAATTGTATTTTTTAGCTTATTTTAAAACAAACTTTTTTAGCACTAAGCTCAAATTCTGTAACAATATGAATTCAATTTTGAAACTCTTCATATTTTGATTTTTGAGGTGATTTTTTTTCAGCCAGTATTTTATAATAATTGTAACCTACCTAAATAATTACAAATATTTTGTTAAAAATACATTTTACAAAAGGTCATTATTCTTAATACACACTAGCTGAAGTGATTTAAACAATTACATGGTTGTGCCTACTAAATCAAGGGATTTTTATTTAAAATCATATGCAGGATGATGAAAATGTATGATTAAAATTTGAATTAAGTTTCCGTATTTATCTTGATATTTGTTTAGATACAAGATGTACCTAACAGAATGAACTGACAAATTCAATAACTTTTGTTCTAATCAATATTTAAAAAAAGTTGTATACATAATTTATAGAAGCTTGTGCTACAAGTACAGTATAAAATTGCTTATTTTTGGAGAAACTTAAGTTAGCCAATTTGTAAATCTAATTGTGGGAAAATGTTTATATAAGTCGAGGAGTTTATTTTATAAAATATTAAAAAAATTCTGAATAAATAAATTTATTTGAAATGTAATAACTAATAACCTCTAATAACTTTTAATCTTCAAAATTTTCTTTTTGGGAACTTAAGACATTAGTACTTCTTAAATTATTTAATATCCATATTTTTTTTCACACGTTTCAATAGTATCAATTTTTCATTTTGTCAGATCTTTCTGTTTCACCCTTTATTACAAATTATATTGTAACCCTTACAGTTTATTTTAGAATCCACGCCTCAATGAACTGTACAATATACAAATGTCATAAACAAATATTTTCCTTATTTAAAGTGATGGACTTATGCGAATTTCATGTCTATCACTTGATGTCTTGATCTTACTGAATATTTATAGAATAAGTGTATATAAAAAAAAAAATAGTATAGTTTCAAACAGATCATTCTTACTAGATGTTTATTTTACACTTAAATTTTACTTACTAGTATTTACAATGAAGAATATTATAATCTTTTTTTTAGTAAGCGAAGACGAAATGAAAAACCTGGAAAAGGTCTACGTCATTTTGCCATGCGTGTATGTGAAAAAGTACGTAGTAAAATGTTGACTACTTATAATGAAGTTGCAGACGAACTTGTAGCTGAGTACCCAGAGGGTAGTAATGCTGAACAAGTGAGTTAAAAAAATTAATATGTATTAGTTACAATTTTAATGATAATTTTATTTTTTTTATTTTATTAAGAAATTTATTCAAATTCTGATTTTTATAATTTTTAAGTAAACTTGAATTCTATTTTTTAAATTCTTGTTTTTTTCTTCTATTTAAGGAGTATCCTGTAACATTACAAACTTCTGTTATCCAAATGAGAACTGCCTCCTTAGGTTAATATTCATCATTAACATTTTCAATTAATCTAACCTATTATCTTTAGTACACCAAGTTAACTAACTCAAAAACTACTCGTTCAAAATTTTCAGAAAAAATATTTGCTAAATAATTTACTGTAAGAAAGGGGGATTCTCATTTGAAAAATAGAGGTTTGTATCTCCACAATACACTTCTTGAGTAGTTATATCAGTACAACAGATCTCAAGAATTTGAAAATAGTTTTTAAGTATATGAACAAATTATGATCATTTTGAATAACTGTATTATTGAAGAAATAAAAGAGGTTGAGCATGCTTGGTAAATCACTGTGTATAACAATTATATATTATATATAGATGGTATTTTCATTTTAATTTAGTCAATAAAAGTTATGTAAGAGAGAGACAACACAAATAGATGTGGCATCCTCCTAAGTGTTACCATTAATTAGGTATATATATTGCTTTTTAAATCCCATGTGTTCATTTTTAATTTTATAGTATGACCAAAAAAATGTGAGAAGACGAGTGTATGATGCTTTAAATGTTTTGATGGCCATGAATATTATATCAAAAGAAAAGAAAGAAATCAAATGGATAGGATTACCAGTTACATCATATCAGGAGTCTACAACATTAACTCAAGAACGAGAAGATTTAATGGCACGGCTCAATGAAAAACAAGCATTTTTGCATGAATTAATTGTTCAAGTATGTACTGTTTTAATTAAATTATGTCTCCAACCAATGACATTCCAAATATTTTACTATTTTTGTTTTACTTAGTGCATATATTTTATAACCTTAATTGTATTTATTTATGTTGACAGCAAGTTACATTTAAACAGCTTGTTGAAAAAAATAAAAAGTATGAACAAATTCATGGTCGGCCCTCTTCTGCGTCAGTTCTTAGTTTGCCATTCATTGCCATTAAAGCTGATCCTGGAACTGTAATTGATTGCAGTATTTCTCAAGACAAGTTAGACATTTTATACCTAAATTATATAACCGCTAATAAATATTCATAATACCTATATAAATGTTTTTATTTTTTTTCAGGAAAGAATATTTATTTGGATTTAGTAACAGTTATGAAATTGTAGAAGATATGGATTTATTAAAAAGCATGAACCTTTCATTAGGTATATAATAAAATATTTCTAATGTAATTGAGCAGTGCGCATTACTAACGTATATATTTAATAGGTCTCAATACAGGCACAAGTACTGCAGATCAATTAGAACATGCAAAAACATGCGTACCAAAGAAATTACATGAATTTTTATCACGTATATATAACAAAAATTGAAGTTGATTATGAAAATGTATCATTAATTTTATGATTGTATGTTTTAGGAATAGCAGTTGAATCTTCAGCTTTAGATGTAGTAGAAGAACAGCCAAAAAAAAAGTTCAAGTCTAGCTAAAGTGAGGTGACTTTTGCATTAATCAATGCCTAATTATCAGAAATTTAATTAAAAATCACTCTATTTTTACAAAATATTATCTTAAGTTATGATTAATGTAAGTTAGGTCACATTGCTTGTTGATGCATGAACAATTTTGGTGTTATTGGTAGTCTATATATATTTTTTATTTTTACAAATGATGATATATAATATGACAGGTAATTTTCTCTCTGTACAATTCTTGTAATTATTTGTCTATTAATGTTTTTACTCTTAGGGTTAATGAAATTAAAAATATTGTTATACGGTTAGTATTTGTTGTCAAACAATATCAAATTGATGACATGATAAAAAACACTTACATCTTCATTAATGTAGATGAAAGAATTATGTATATTTAGAATATTTAATTATAATAATTAAAATACTTACATCTCCATTAATGTAGATGTAAGAAATTTATATATTTAGAATATTTAATTATAATTTATAATACTTAAATGTACGAATCGTTAAGTATGAAAAAAAAATTGTATTATACATTGTGTGAGAGAGAAAGAATGAGAGATAGAGTATTTGTGCCATAACAAGGACTGTATAATGTTATGGTGTACAAGTATTTTTGTTGATTATTTTGAGGTACTCATTTATTACTCCTGAATTTACCATACATTGTATCGATAATACCACTGTGTCTTTTAAGAAAGTATTAAGTTAACACATAACATGTATCATGTATGTTCATTAAAACACTGAAATATATTATGTAATACATTTGATTTCATGTTGTATAAATTTAGTATTCTTTTTATATTATTCCTTTTGTTTATACTTCAAAATTGATAATAAAATTAAATAGTATACAAATTAATATCTTACGTTTTTTAGGTCTACAATAATTCAATATCCATAAATTGGTACAAGTAGTAGTGCCAATGCCAACCTTCATTTTTCATGTAGGTATTTATATTTTACCACTCCTTTAAAATGTATTGCTAAATTAGCATTATTAGATGTAAATATTTAAATTAATCAACTAAAATCTTCAAAATATAATAATACCCAATTAAATTTTTCTTAATACAATCTCAAAAAAAAACATGGGGCCATTATAATATAGTCTTAGACATGAACTTCTTGAATGGTCAATCTGGGATATTGAAGCATTAACTCTTTTTGTAGAATTTGTTGATGAGCCTTGGAAAAATCATTAGTTTTTAAGTTATGATCAAAATATAATATAAAAATACCTATGGTGATTCTAGTTTGTCTAATGGTAAAAACAAAAGTATTTTTAGTTTGATTTATTAGCTAGTGTTGATGTGAAATTAATGCTCAAAAACACTTTATTTGCATAGATTTTTGAGGATAACTAAAAAACAAATCACTTAACAATTTTTTATTGTATCATTTTTTTAAAACATTTATATTTCATAGGTTTCAGAAGAAACTTGAAATGTTTAGTGGTTCTAATCTTGGTTTGTTTTATATACTATTATAACAACTATTATAATTTGAGTCTAAGAATTTATCATAACCTTTCCTTAATCTTTATAAATTATAGAAATGATTAATGATGTTCATATTCTATAACATTATTTATGAGAAGCTTTAAAAAGATTTTGTGTTATATAACACTGTTAAAATACTATAATATCTATTACTCTTTCTTTTCTTTTTGGGTTTATCCGGCCACTAGAACCATCCCGTCTCTCAACCAATTCTCCAGCTATCTCTATCCATTGCCAAATCCGTCTAGTTTGATCTGCCTTCTAATTCTTTGACCTCCCTCTTGACTGTATCATCCCACCTTAGTTTTGGTCTTTCTAGTGGACCTTGGAGTATACCTAACCTAACCTAACCCAGCTTGTTGCCTACCGGATTTTGTTCCAGTACCGTTCTTAGTTAAGAGTTTTGGCTCCTCATTGATGGACTTCCCATCCTTAATTAATAGTGTCTACCACGTTATTTTCGTTATATATTTCTTGTAATTCTCCTTTTTTCTCTTTTTCCACTCCTGTGATTATGTCATCTTTTATCGGCTCAAAAATCTTTCGTGGTACCTATTTACCTTTCTAGTATCAAGAATACTAGCCTACCATTTATATTGACTATTACTCTATGAGCTATTTTAAAGTCAAACATATAGATATAATTGTACCGAAAACAATTTTTTTACCATTTTAAATGTGTACTTTACAGTTCTATCTTCTCGGCTTTAAATTTGTTTTTATGTCTGTTTTGGAAGTAAGTGTCAAATCGAATATCAATCATCAACGGCTTGTAATGGACTACTGTTTTTAACCATATTTTATTATTTATAAATAAACAGTAGGTAGTGATATGCAAATAGCGCAATACTACAATATCAATATAACTATAATATAATTAATGAATAATAATTATCGAAACGGTTAGATTTGGGAAGCCGTGATAGTTGACATCAAACGCACCAGCAGAATAAAATCCAACCTGGGGCAAAATATATAACAATTACTTATAATCTAATTGCAGTTACAATGACATGATATTTAAGTACACTCGGTAAAAATTATCAGGGGGGGCAATGGTCCCCCTGCCTCCCTCCGTGGGCGATCAAGGTTGACAGTGACACTCCT
>PVMI01017690.1:0-12618 GCA_008528875.1 Aulacorthum solani
ACTTCATCTACTACGACCTATCCTCAAGTCCAAACTCTCTATTGACAACAAATTACTATTATACAAATCAATGCTAAAACCTATCTGGGCATATGGCATACAAATTTGGGGATGTGCCAAGCCTTCCCAAATACGGACCATACAAGCCTTCCAGTCTATTTCCCTTCGCCTAATAACATCCGCACCATGGTACGTCTCAAACCTCTCACTTCACAAGGATCTTAAAATTGAAACAGTCTCCAAAACAGCCAAAAACTACTACAAAAAGTTACACACCAAAACAGCTAACCACACAAATCCATTGATTTCCAACTTGGCCAGTAAATTCATGCCCAATAATCCCCCACGTCGATTAAAAAGACACTGGTGTCGTGATCTCCTAAATCCCGACCTGCACTAATTGAAAAAAAATGAAAAAATAAAAAAATAAAAAAATAAAATAAAACTCCCTCCCCAAGTTAGAGGGTATCCACACTGGTGGACCTCCCTCCTCACGCCATTCATGTTATACCTACCTTTTCTTTGTTATCATATTTACTTATTGTATATACGAAATTCATAAAAATAATTAGGATTTAACTGAAATTATTTTTATTTGATTATAAAATAAATAAATAAACCAATGGTAGAAATTTAAATCATGATTTAATGAGAACTAATTGAATGTTTTGCGCATTTGTCACTATTCGTTGTGTACAATGAAAAAGAAATTATTAGTCAAACAATTATACATTATTGTTAATTTCTATCTATTTATGCATTCTGCATAATGTAAACAATAAAATATGACTATCTATAATATAGGTATTTGAGAGAAAACTATTACGTTATTACGTAGCTGATCATTATATTTATCTTAATTAGGCCCTATCCATAGAATTAGGTATTTTTTTACTATCTACTATTAATAATTATAGAATACTTGATATTGTTTTGTTTGAAAATTGAAAATTCATAACTCAAATAGTATTCTTATAATTGATTTGAGACCTTCTATAATTCAATCCCAAGTTTAACCCAGGCATCACTACTGTATAACTTCTATACGCGTCATTAGGAACCTCATTTTATTTTTCCTTGACTATAGGTACTAATGTCTAATTTACTAATTTAACTTTAAGTGCGGATTGTAAATTATACCAATAGAACAGTAGATTTTAGTAGGAATTAAAAACTTAAAATGTTAATTTAATACCAAACATTTTTACAAAAAAACACGTGCTTAAAAGTGAATTATTTTTAAAATTTTAATCAATTTTTGAAAGTACGAGTATGTTAAACCTAGTAACAACAGTGAACAGGGAGTTTAAAATATTCTAAGGGTTATTAAAAACAATTTATGATTACATTAAACCCCGGGACTTCATCATAATAATATAACAGACTAGAAATGTAAGTATAATTTATACATTCGTCACTACACTAAACGGTCCTGCGAGTATAAAGTACTACGCTATAACGAAAACAGAAATATCATTAGAGTTTAGCTGTAAAAAAAGTATTTTTTTAAAACCGTTGAACATTGTCGACATATTTGTTTATTCACTTATATATTTTAATTAGTGAATATCGTATAACATGTTTCACGAATTGTATAATAATTTTAGATTTTATTTTTGCTTTACAGAATCAATTCAGCTAGGAGTAATGTTTAGCCACAGTGTATTTTAAAGGAAACAAATTGCTTTTTTCACTATATTATGGCCATTCTCCAATCTTGCTGTTGTTTTCAGTCGCTTAGAACGGGATGTTATGCCAGCGTCATTTATGCAATGGTGAGTACATTAAGATTAATTTTAAAAGTAAGTAGGACCAAAATATAGAGATCTAAATAAATTTTACCTGGATCATGTTATGGGCTAAATGCCAGACTACTAATGCACCCAAAAAATCTTAATGGAGATCTATTATAGTAAAATTAGTATTTAGCATACTAGTAAATATGTATGTGCTTATTCAATTCATGCAAATAGTTGATGAAAAATTATTTTAGACGACGGTAATACAATTATATTAACTCACATCAATAATTATCTTAAGTTTGGCTAAAATAAAAACCAATTAAGTTTGATTATGATTTAATTTAAACCTAAAGATGTTTCATTTGGTCTGGAAAACATTTTTACAAAATAATATTCAGAAATATAATATTACCTAATATATTTTATTGATAATTTGTATTTTAAATTTTTTTTTAACATTTTAATACAATGCGGTATGTATGATGATTGATGAATGATGAAGTATATAAAATAGTTATAGAGAGACGAAGTTGAATAAACCTCTTAGGGTTAAATTTTTTTTTTTATAAGCTGCCGAAATTAAAATAATTACAAAAATACTTATAATAACTTACAAAAACTTTAGTTCTAATGCCAAAGAGCACTCAAGAATTGTACAGTGTAAAAGAAAAAACAATTATGAGTAGAACTTTATTATTACAGGGTTACCTACTATAAATACGATTGATAATATCGAAAAACTACTAATAATTCACTGATATAATTCATCAATGTTGGCATGTTTTATAATACTATTGACTTTATTATGAGCTTTCCATAGTACTTGTACGATATATTTTTATACCTATTACCTATGTATTGTTTAATATTATATAAATGTCTGTCATCTGTGTTCACAAATAATCAACTGATCCTATAGTAAATACTTAAAAAAAAAAATTAAAAAGTATACTATTTAGTGATGTAGTCAGGCGGGATGCTATGCCACCCGAAATTTTAAGAAAATTAAAAAAATGATTTCAATGGTCTATAAAAGTTACTGAAAATATAAATTTGTAGGCTTATATCCGAAAACACAAGAACCGAAACCTAAAATAAAACCTTGACATCAGTATGGTAAACTGATGGGAGACCCTATCGAAACCAACTCCGCGTAAAGACATTATACAATGGATGTGATATATACACATATATTTTATTTATTATTTTTATGAATTATTCAACTGTAATCATATTATGTTATATCGTAATAATTATAATCACGTTTACTATGCAAAGTGCAAAAAATACTAAATATTACGGAAAGTTTGAACTATTTTGTTATTCCTCGATAATAAATATCGAAACGTACATAAATTATTTTGAAGAAAACTCAAAGAGTAATCAACCCGTACTGTAGTAAAAGCTCGGATAAAATTGTTATGTCAACGGTTCAAATTTTTTATCCTCGAGTTAATCGATAGCATTATATGCAAAATACGTTTAGCCAAAAGTTATTTGATCAGCCTTACATACAAAATGCCAAGTTTTATGTCACGATACGGTGAGGTCCCTTTGAGAGGTATTTTCTCGGGTTGGGTGTCCGACTGAGTCGTTGTCACAGAGAGGGCCAATCACATTTGCTTGGTGAGTGACATGAAAATAAGGATGGCAAATGGCGCATATGCGTGATTCAAGGGTCAGCCGAGCAACTGAAAAATCCGACGAGATTGATTAGGTTTTCGTTTTTCCTCCTATAATGTTGTACTAAAACCACTCATGCGTCATGAGAGATTGGTTCGTTATAACACTATGTACCTATATATTTCGTATTGAATATTTTAATATAGTAGATTTAATTCACTCGACCAAGCGGTTTTTATTATGGGGTTTTTACCATATTTTTAGTTTAATCTACCACGTACCGTGATAAATGATAGTAACATTATGGATGGATGAGCGTGGGGATAACCCTAAAAATTGCTCTTTAATAATTTTTACGGCAATTTGAGGTGCAAATGGCTTAATGATTCATGTTTATGTTGATTTACCTTTAACCGCAGTGGTAGATAGGCCATTTTTTGCCTATTGGCAAAATACATATTTGAATATTCAGCGAAAAAAGTGAATACAAATACTTTCGAATTTTGTTTTTAATATTTTTTTTACCTTATTAATAAACTGAACCAGTTTAAGAGTTTTACTTTAATTCTATAGAGAATATTATATTTTACACCGTATCATTTGCTAGAACTTTAAAATACTTACCTGTTTGTTTAGCTACATCGAAATATTTAATTTTCAGTTGAGTATAATTCACAGTAACAAAATTACATATCATTCTCAGTTTTTATTTTTATATTACATGATCAAAATTAAAATAGAAATTTATAAACTAAAAAGAATTATTAAATTATTAATACTTTTATTCAAGTTTTTTATTAGTAATAGGACAATAGTTATAGATTAGTGGTTAGTATGTTATTAACACAACTCTGACGCTCTATCGTTAAGCAGATAATATGGTCACACAATTATGTGAGATTTTGACGCTTTTGTGCGTTGCGATTTATTTTTCGTTTACATCGTTACCTTCACCACTTAAAAAGTGGACCCAATTTTTGTTTTTTGTTGCCCACACCCCTTAATATTATTAAACTGAATTAAATCTCTTTTCTAATTTATTTTGTAAAGAAATATACATATTATACTTATATGCTCGTGTAGCCGTGTAGGTTTTGTAGTTCCTATACAGTGGATCATTGAACGTATCCAATCCATGTTATTATCCATTTTGATATGAAACTGTGTGTACTGTGCAGTGAATATATTGTGAAATTTCGTTATCGAAATACTGGAATCAGTCAGGTGTGAAAGTCGTGGTTTCTTCTAGTAAATCGGCTTGGTACAAATATGTATTCAGCTCTGTGCAACCAGGTTGGGGAAATCGAACCTGATTCGGCAATCTGTCTACGGTGTAACTGCATTATAAGCTTAATAGACAAATCGGTTTAGGAGCTGTACTTACCTAATCCTTTCCTGGGAAAGTTCGATTTTCGCGGTCAATCTGCCTGTAGCAGATATTATGGGAAGGCTCTCCGTTGTACGTCTGCAGCTGTGTATTCTGTATGTTCACATCCATTTATAGTCCAACAACAAATTTTGTTTTAATCGTTATTGATATTATATTACTGTTCCTCTGACAGAGTATTGCGAGTTAAAGGTAATAATTAAAATACGAACAACAAAACTAACGAATTTACAATTATTGCAGAATTAACGAACTCACAAATATTATAAATTATAATTGAGAGAAAAATAATCTATTATTATAACTACGAAAAAACACTCTTATATCGGCAAACGCATAAAAGTTCGTAGGTCAAAGAGAAGAATATGAATGATGTTATTATAACAGACGTATCACAAACGAAAGCCCTTGGTTCGAATCCAAAACTCGGAAGCGGGGTTGCCAGTGTAACGCACCTTGTTAAATATTTAACATGTGGAAAATTCGAATTTTTCCGACCATTGTACTTAATATTTTTTTTATACATTGCTACGATAGAACATATTTATTTCGATGTATTTAAATATAGAATATTTAATTATCTGCGTTATAAGCATTTATAGATTGTGTGGTAGCTTAATTCCCGGTTACGTAGCTGTTTGGTATTTTCTAAACTCACGTTTTCTTTTTGTCGATCACCGACTACTGGTCTGTGATATTCGTGCCTTGGAGTAATATGGTAATTGAAATGTAATTTTAATTTATATATTTTAAAAACTGACGCCTTTTGACTGGTTAGGTCAATGTTAGAATTATTATTTTTTGATGAAGTTTTATACCTCACACAATTTTGTGTGCCGTGCCGTGTAATGTGTATATACTGCAATATTTGATACGTTGAGCAAAACAACCAGAAAATGCTGTATTATATTATGACGTTACATTGTTATATTATAAAACTTTTGACCGCCAAAAATATGTTAGTGCAAAACATAATTTTATTATTGTTACATTTTTTTGTTTCATTCACAGGTATCATATTAATTTATGATTCCATTTAAAAATGTATTAGCTACCAAAGTGTAATGTTAAAATGTTGAGGAACGAACCTTGTACAATGTATAATACAGCAGCTATATTAGGTAACACCATTTATTTAGTATTCGATGAAAGTTTCATAGTAATAAAATAAAGAATCTTTAAATTGTTCATAAATTATTTATTTGTCATTTTACTTGTTTGATTAATTGAATTTACGTCATTGATATTCATATTTTTCGGAGCCTTACCTTTTTAATAAAATATTCACTCACTGTCTTATCTTTCTTGCTTTTTAAAAGATGTAGGTATTCTATCTTCATTCTACTCTATCTCTTACTTCTTAGTACTTTTATTTTCAAAACATTTTCTCTTGTTAAAAGTTTTCCCAAGTTTTCAGTTTGAGTCATTGGTTTAACGTACCTCCATATCATCCAAACATATTATTTTCAAGTAAGTCTATTATGTAGTTTAAAAAAGTAATATAAATTCTATAAAATATAATATGCACTAAGTGTCTCAATTTTTTAATAGAAAAACGCATTGTTCTTTTTCCTTACTATGAAATTAATTTCTCATCATAATATTGGTCCGCTTCTGAAATATTATGCATTATTATATAATAGTATATATAATATATTCTGAATAAAAATATGTGATATTATAATAGTAATTAAAACCAGCTATACATGAAATATGTATAAATATATTTTGATGATTTGACATTTGTTATAATGTTAACACATTATTTAATTAGCTTACAATATGTTCAATAATTAATGAAATTCATAATAAGGAATGCATTTTATTAAATGAAGAAGACGTTACACTGGCATGTGTTTTATCTGTCTTATAAACGTATAACATGGGGAACTGTACCTTCAAAATAATCGATTGTACACTATTATTTTTAAACTACGATAAATTTACCTATAGTTAAATGTAAGATAATTACCTTTTTATCTACTCCATACTTTAAAAGGTTTTTATTGACATATTTTTATTTCGAAGCAATTTTTGAATATTTTAAAACGATGACTTGTTTTAAAATTAAAATATTAATAAAAACCGAGGAGACACAATAGATTGTAATTTTACCATTATTTTTAAAATGTGCTAATTCTCTGTAATTTGAAATATAACCGAGTAAAATGAATTATCGTGAACGTACAATTTTCTATGTTGTAAGTTACGGAGACAACACGCGGGGGTAAAGAGTCCTCTTAATAAAAATTAGTCGAATGTGTTAAGTGATACGTTCGCATGTGATGAATAATAGTACCTTAGTTCTAGAGGGTTACACTACATTTATTTTCTTTTCAAGTGAAAAGTTTTAAGAGATTTTATACTTACAAATAGGTGAGAAAGTGTGTGTATAACCATTAATGTTCGGTTGGGGAAAAACAAGGGGGATTTAATAATAACTTCGATACCTGGAAGCATTTGTGTACTTTCACAACTTAAAAGGGTTTTCGAATCCAATTAAATATGACCTGAATATTCATTGACTGTCCCTTGCTGAAAAAACTAAATTTATTAATCGGGACTGGTTGAGCAATTTTATTTTCATACAAATTTGATATTTTGATTTGTTTTTTAAACGTATGATAGTTTTTTACTTGTTATTAAATAAAAACAAATATAGATAAAATGCAAACAATAAACTTTTAGCAAGTTTTTTTAATCATATTATAGATAATCTATTTAATGTTAAATATTAGAAAGTGATCACACATTATGTATGCAAGACACACGATATTAATATTAAATTAATGGTGAATAGGTCTGGGTTTGTATAAATTATCATAATAATATACGGAACAATACATGACAATGTTATATACACATATTTAAATTATTATTATTATTATTATTATTGTTTTCGCATAACATAATCGCGTATTATGAAATCACGTCTGAACAAATCTATAGGTTTCTATAAAACACACTGTTATCTAAGTCTGGAGTTACTAGTTGCACATTTGCAGAATACGCTACTAATTTAAAATTATACTTAGAAGATACAGATATAAACCAACTTAATTCAAATATTTTGTGCATAATACTTATAGAAAATCAATTTTTATCAAAAAAAGATTAGAATTGAATATTTGAACATAATAAGATTACCACATTTTTCACTACTCTTACATAATGTAAAAATTAGGTCTTTTTCCCTAGTGTTTTTCTATAGTATTTTTGTTATTTGTATTTAATCATTATTAAAATAAATTAAATCATGATGAAAAATAGGTCGAACAATAATATTAATGATGCGTGTGACTTGACACTGGTTGACAGGGTCTAAGCGCGTTGTTGGAGAAAATCGATATGTTGGAAAACGTTTAGTTTCATTTTTATAATCATATTTAGTTCTACCACAATTTTGCATGATATTTTTATGTTGTTAAGCCTACCTATTTGTTTCAAATTAATTTCTTATTTTATTTATACATAGTATTTTGAGACTTGTAGTTTTTATGGAAATACATATTTTCCATTACTCAATGATTGTTTGGTACCAAGTTTTTGTTATTCATTAAATATTTGTATTTGATAATGGACACTTTTAACTAAAAACTGCTCACAATTTCTTCGCTGTGAATTAAAATCTTATTACTTATTAATAACTGAAATCTTGACCTGATATTGAAGATTTCAAACAAGAATATTAATGTTTTTATTTATATTTTATAACAATTCTGCTGAAAAACCAGGTTCACATCCGAGTATACGGAAGTTTAAAAATAAAACATTAGTATTTGTTTTTAGAATGCATCTCGCACATGGCATCTCTAGGGTAGATACTGTTGGGGCTTAAAGGATTTTTGTTTACTTTTTATTTAAATTTAATGGTATGTATAGGTGCAGGATTAAAGAATTAGAGAGATATTTTTGATACAATGCATTGAATTTAGAAACTCTTAAAGTCAAAGATTTTATATAAATTACAATAATGAATTAATCTACAATATGTTTTAGACTGCTTAGTATGCCTAGAAAATATAGTTTTGTGATTTTTTTGCACCCACACGACAATAATATACTGAAATATAACAGATTTGTAAATCTGAATTCACTTTGTTCAAATTATATGTTATGTATCTATAACATATAATGTTAACAAAATCGTTTAATGACCGTTTCTAAAGTTTTTAAACATTTTATGTATTACAAAACATTTGTGTATTTACTATAAAAGTGTAATTTTTTTATATTGATTTAAAAATATAAATATAATATGGCTAAACTACATATAAGTAAAAAAACAAATAAACAGCATAATATTTTTTAATAACTTATTATTAGGGCAATTTGGAGAAAAAGTATTCGACTATATAAATATAGAATAATATTTCATAAGGGTTTTCCACGGGATGAAAACTCGAACGGTTATCTAAGTTCATTCTGAAACGCTAATGAAAATTTATTCGGCGAAACAAAACTCGCAAAGAAGTCAAATATTCCTATTTGCCACTAGGCGGTGAAAACTCAAGTCTGGCAGTAATAGTGATGAACCTTACGCTAGCACTGCAACTATACTAGTAAAATGAAGTACACCACCACCGCGGGCAGCAATTTACGGTTCCTATAAACACAGAAGAGGCCGGCGAGTTTTCTACTGCGCGCGATCGATATAAGTGAAATTGGACAGTTTTGGGCAAGGGGGTAAAATGTATACGGTTTGTGTACCGAAAATGGACCGACTTCAGAGAAAGCGTTTGTACAGTCGTATAGGACGCGCAAAATGGAACTACCGGAACTAACCCAAATTGAAATCGATGTTGTGGCTTTATTTTATTTACGCCCTCCTCCTCCACCTTCCGGCGTGCTTCATTTTCGAATGATTATCGTTGCACGTGATGGCGGTATATAACAACTACACACGACTCCGCCTATGTGGTACCTACGAGGGTGACAAGTAAACTGATTCCAAGAGTATAATATGATATATATATATCCTTTCACATGCCACAATAGTACACAAGACACAGGGTGTGTAACCGGACTCTAAAACAGAGCGATAAACTGTTTGTGTTGTGTTGCGTTGGTTTTTTTTTTTTTGATCAATTTATTATACGTGTCTATTCACAAGAAACGTATAACATATATATATCTCCGAACGACCTAAAGTCTAAATCTAACGGAAATCAATCTTCGCCGATGATAAACGATCTGTATACATATAAGTTCACACTAAATAATAATTTCTTTTTATACTGCCACTAGCATTATAGCGAGTGGGTTTCCGTTACATATTATGATAATTTATAACCATTTATCATAATATGTATTTTAATAAAATATCGAAAACTACTACACATTCTTAAAAGTGATAATTCAAAAATTGCGACGAAAAAGTTGCAAGACGCGGTGTTTGGAAGTATAGATACAAATATAATTGACACGTCGTGTTTATATGGTAGTAGCAGGTACTGTTCGTATAATGATGTACACGTATTTAACGCGATTATTTATCTATTATTTTATTTTTTTATCTTAACGTATCTACCTTTATAAGAAAAATAATGTAAAATATAGTATTATATAATATTGTATTCCAGCCTTCGTATCAGCACTATAATATTATTACGTATTTCTACAATATGATGTGTAAGTAGGTACAACGCATTATATTATGTTGTTCTTCTCAAGTTACGGATATAAAACTACTTACCTGTCCTGTAACGCATTATGATGAATGGTTAGAAACCTTCGTATTGTTATCGCTGTTTTAACGTACGAATGAATAACCATATACCTGGCATATAATGTGGCTTTATAGCTAGAACGCGAGAGCGATGTGTTAAGTAACTTAAAAAGGTTATGTATGATATGTCCATATTATTATCTGTACTTACGGTAACACAGTGGGGTGAATTTAATTTCTAATAACAAATCGTTGAACAAATCTTTCGTGAAAGAATGATTTTAAAATGAATAATAATTATTGCTACCTTAACCATTTATACTCCACCTCATTATAAGAATACGTACTTCACTTATCTTTCTGGGAATCGGTATTGTTGTACGTGAAAACCGAGATTGGATATATTTTCTTACTACTAAATGTGATGTCGACACGATACAGCCATAACAACAAAATATAATGTTACTATATTTGTTTTACCGTATTTTATTTTGTATTTGTTTTTAAATGTATTGTTTTATGATTACCTACTGTAAACACAATGTGTTATGTGTTTTGTATTCTGTTAAACGTATTAAGATCGGAAATGCACACGAATAGTGCATAATACAAAGTATAAGTAAAATTATTACATAGTTTGTAATAATGTTAAAAAAGAAACATCTTATGTAAATTCATAAATGAATTGTTTGAGTACATACACTTCTACTCTTCTACGCTAAAAACTTTTGCACTGACTGCCATTATTTTAATTGATGAAAATCAAACAATTCATTAATATATTTTAGAACACCATCAATATAACATACGTAAAGTTTTAAGCTTATTTTCACTTTTAAAGTTGAATTCATTCAAGAAACAACTTTATTAATTATCACATTATCAAAGAAATTTTAAGTATAATCAAACCGGCTATCCAAGAGCATAATCATTTTTTTGTGTGTACAAAAACTGTGTAACCTGAAAGTATAATACATTTTACTGATTAACAATAAACTTTAGATTGTATGTTTATTTTTTTTCGATAATCATCATAATTAATGTCCAACAGATCATAACTTAAAGGTTAAAGGGACTTAAATCATAAGTCATAAAAAATACTTAAAAATTAAATTAAATTTTAGTTCAATATTAAATATTATAATATGCATATTGTATACTGTTTATGGCGTATGTTATTTTATAAAATGCAGAGTTGTGAACATATTTATTTATTGAAAGAAAATTAACAATTTTTGGGTCCTTACAATTATTTTAATTATATTATAATATAATATATAAATATATAATAGTAATAATATAAACACTAAAATAACCGAATTCATGTTAAAAGTGTAGCAGAATTGCCTATCTAAGACGCCGTGTAAAATTTAATATTTTATGCATTTTGAAACTTATATTTTATATCATATGATTTTAAATTAAAAATTTTTTTTCTCATATACTATTTTTAAGGGGTTTCAAAAACTTTCGACTTATAGTGAAAACATGACAGTATTTCCAATGTATGTGCATTTCGGTTCTTGGTTTAGGTTATAATTGCCATTGATATTTAAAATTCTCGCAGGTTGTTCTATACAATATTATAATGACAAATTATCATTTTCAAAAAGTGGTGATTTTTTTTTAACTTAATAAATAACTGTTTGATCGTTTGCACAACGTTTGCTTTGAAGGGTAAAAATAATTCAAGTGAACTTCAAAGTTGGTCTATCTTTTATTTTACAACTTAAATAATAGAAGATGACATTATGTAGACTAGGTATGTTTTTAAATACTGTATGGTTATAATATTGCTATAGAATTGGGTTATAGAAATGATTACAAATAATTTTGTATTTTATTGTAATAACATGTAAATATAATTTATCATTTTAACCTGATATGATATTATATTTGCGATGTATGATAAATTTGATAATTAATAAAAATATTTTAAAAAAAGGATTAAATTATTAGTTATTACATTAGTAGATAATATGTGCTTTAGTTTTTATGCCAATAAATTGTTTTCTTCCGTGTTAAGTTTATCGTATTTTTTGGTTACATATACATATATTAAAATTGTTAACAGTGTATCAAATATTAAGAACGTGTAAATCGATTGCATGTGCCAGTTACACAACTTACGTTTATTTGGTCTTTCAACTAATATGATAAATACTCTATTTAGTAATCGCCTAATCAGTATTTAGAAC
>PVMI01017713.1:0-10450 GCA_008528875.1 Aulacorthum solani
CTTTTATGACGACATTAGATGTTTTGAGGAAGTATAAGATGTCAGACAAGTTTTCAACGACGAGAGCTTTGTATTGGTTTGATGTGGGCTTTTTTATAATGACTAATGTCGAGCTATAGTTGAACAGTTTGTACTACTATATCGCAGTGGAGGGCCTCCAATGTTTGCCATGCGTTTCAACCTAAACTCGAAATCTGCAGTTTTTCATCAAATGGTGGACGACGACGACCACGATACTCCCAAAGTACAGGTTTTCCTCCGTACATTATAATATTGTATTATTTTGTACGGAGTGTGTGTGTCTCCTTCACCCCACCGTTTATGCGTGCGTTTATTCTATCCCATTTGGTCCGACACCTTTTTCTTCCTTTTTTTTCTCTCTTGGTTTAAACGCCGAGAGAGATAATAAAATTGCGCTCGTGCAGCAGTGTTGTTTGCGCGTGCGGATCGATATAGAGAGCATCGAATGAATTATAGGGTTTTTCTTATATACGCATATTATAAGCGTGTCGTCGTCGTCGTCGTCGTCGGCCGGTCGTCGTATCATACGTATATACACACATATCCGAGCACATAACATATTATACGAATATAGGTATACGTTGCACAGCTCGGCCTGTGAAAGAAATGAATTTATATGCTCGAGCGTGAATAAAAAAAAATAAAGGGCGCGACGTCAAACAATGAGCGAGAATCGCTTCTCTCTCTATATATTGTTATGTTATATACTCGCACGTCGCTTATATATGCAGTTATTGTGTGTGTGGATAGTGTGTGTGTGTATATATATATATATATGCGACCGCGGGGCCCAGGATACTATATAATGTATATTTAAATGTTCGTTCGTTCGGAAACGGAACTCATATGGAAAATTTAGCCATATCTTCCGCGATGACTAGCACGTACACAATAATTTACAGATTAAAATCGCGGGTAAGTCGTGGTGGTTTTCACGCGAGACGATCCGGGGCAAGTATAATGTATATTATGTATACAATATACATTATCGTGATACGAGCATAATATCATAAATATATTTTAATAACTCGAAATCGTCGCGTTCGTGGGACATTTATGTAAGTCGGCGCGGCACGATAATTATTATTCGTTCGACTAACAACAAAAACAATATTAATAATAATAACCGTACGACGCACACACGTGGTGTATATGGCCGTTTTTTTCACTCTCCCGCTGCAGCTGCAGCAGCTCCCCGACGGCGCCGCTGCTGTGATTCATGGTATCGACTTTTTCTCTCTTTCTCCGCAGAGATTGTTTATGCCACCGCCAAGTTAGCACAGGAGGAGACCGTCGTCGTAATAAAAAACATTAAATGAAACCCCGACGAAATAAGGAACGGGACATAAAAAAAAAAAACGAAAACAAAAAACCCGTTAAACCAACGGCCTACGCGGCGCGGCTAATAAGGGAGACCGTATGTATATCAGTATATCACACGCCGTGCGTATTTTCTTTTTTTTTTAGTGGCGACGGCATTATTATATCGACGATATTACCGATACCGGGAACCCTCGATCACATATATACCCATTATGTGTACGAGTTCTCACAAATCACGTTTTAAACTCAAAAACTTTTCCTTCAATTAGCAAACGTTGCGCAGCGTAGAGTATGAACATATAATATATATGCATTGCACGAGAAGAAAAACAGAGCGAACAAAAATGAAACTACGTAAAGAAAAGTCATATTATAATATCAGAGCGGTGTATAAGCACCGCATAGGTACATGGATCGTAAATTTTCCGACGTGCTAAGTAATGAAAAAGATTCGGCGAGAATAAAAGAAATGTGTCCGTTTTTTCCATTATATTATATTATCATGACCGATATGCAAAGGCGGCATACATGTACTCTTCGTATTTTGTATATCGTAAGCGTTTGTAACGGGGGCGGACTTGGGATTTTCCAGAACCGAGTTGGTTGATACCGAGCACCACATGACCAGAAGTGTATGTTAGCAATAGATCAATTCGGCCGGCATGCCAAATACTGTGATATTTCTTCCATATTATTATTTATTGGGGTCTTATCTTTTTCTATTTTAGATTTCGAACTTGCCACATGCGTAACAATTACTTTAGGTTTGATTTTTTTATCCAAACGGTTTTTTCCGATAGATTCAAAATCTATAGCACTCCCACCGACTATAAATTGAAAATCGGTCGGTACTGTTTATTATATAATATACAGATAATTTTAGAATTATAATTCCGAAAAATATGTGAAATTTGTATGCCAAACAAATTTTTACTGTAGTGATTTGGAAAATAATTTAATTTAAAATAAAACACATGGTGTATTCTTTTCGAAGAACACGCGATTAATGTTAACGACAATAATGATATAAATATTGAGTATTTTAAAAATATGTTAAATTTAATCAAGTATAACTATTATATTTTAAATTTTATTGGTTTCAAAATCACAAAATTATATTATACAATAGCTTATAATTTCACGTTATTAAATTTTACTATATGTAAATCTAAAAATATTCGTACAAATTCATGCTAATTAGTCACCTTGTTTTTTTTTTTTTAATAAAGGTTGATGAGAGAGGCCAGTGTAATTTAAGTCAAAATATCTTTATTTTATTTTTATCTGTAAATCGTTTGAGTCAAAATATTTTGTTAGGAATGCGAATACTATAATTTGAACCAACTTTTACATAATCACCGCGTGTTTATAATATAAAAGTAATACGAGGTCTGCACTATTATTTTCTGAATACAATTGTTAGATGACAGTATCTCAGTTGTATTATAGCCGTTTGAAGTTATGATTTCGAAGTTTGATATGATCATATAGTCATCCAACGACAGTTTATGTATACGTATTATTGGTATATTATAACATTGTTATTACGTACACAGCGATGACAAAAGTGAATAAATCAAAGCAGTGCATACGACGTATGTATATAGACGTTTTATCGAAGCACTAGAGAGGGCAAAACGGCCAGAAGAACAATTTAATATATGTATATGTTAGACAAAATATCGAATAGGGAAAAGACCGGAAATACCATCGGCAGATCCGGCGTTTACTATGCGCTTCCATCGGACGTTTTATTTTTTTTAGTCTTTTCACCATCGTTTATATTCAACATAACATTATAGTATTATTGTGAGATACGACCTTTTTAAACTGTACTGACGTCACTTTATTGCATAATATAAAAACGGAAATTTTTAGATTATTACTAGCAACGCGATTTGAAAAGCTGTCGACAGTTTGTTAGTTAATACATAAATTATTATTATTAGTACTACATGTAATATACAATAATTACTAACAATAAATTACGCCAATGTACCTATATCAATGAGCAATAAATCACACCTAAGTATTTTAATAAATATATGATATTATATTATTGTATAATATTATAGTACATGCAGCGCTATGTGGTGCATCAAACGAATAATGAATATTATTTCGGATCACAGTTATATTATATGCTTTTTTTTTAATATGTTAAAATGTAAGTAAAAGATTCGACGAGTTCGCTAACTGTGTTTTATGAAAATGAAATGATGATCATGTCATTTATTGAGATTTGGATACTTTGTGCAAAATATTACGTAAAGGGAGTTTAAATCTCTGAAATTATGAAATGAATCCACCATGTCAGATTTGATGCAGAAATGCATAAAATATATTACCATTTTATTAATCAAAATTAAAAATATATCAACAATTTATCATCGTTGCATTATAAATTATCATACAGACATTTTAGTTTATATTAAACTGTACACATTAATTTTAAAATAATTATAAGTACTAAAAGTCTAAAACTAAACAGATAACGAAAATAAATAAGTTAATTTGACTTTTCAAGTGTTCCAATACAATAAATAAATGAAATGTCGAAAGCACGCAAATTAAATGAGGTTAAGTATCAGCACTCACATGCCCCTCAAACCTCGCACCACCTTCATACACACACTCAACTAACCGGAGCGTAAGCCGTAAGGGGACAGATCTTGTTTACTAATAATAATTATTTCAATTGGAACGGATGCAGGGCTTTTTGCAAACTATTTTCGAAAGTTCACCATTAGTCTTTGCAAAATATGTGACCTTAATTTATTCGTTTACGGTTCTAATTAAGTGGTAAATGCAAAATATAAATGCACTCACATATAAAATAATACAATGTTTCCAATTTTTAAGACACACAATTATTTTTATACATAATGTTTTAATGGGACTTCTTACCCACCTATATTGTCTCGATCTAACGCATCACATGACATATTTTACGTTCAAAATAATACAGATCATGCTGAATGTAACATTTGCTATGTAATGAGTCAGCTGGACGGAGACAAGTGACAAGTGACAACCCATGCAAAATAAAAACTATTTAGACACTTAATAATTAGTAAGCATATGCATAGTCATACATATACTATTTTATTAATACTAATGTAGAAACAGTTACAAAAAAGTGTAACTTTAAAAACTAAGAAAATGTTTAAAAAGTTACAAGGAATGGGAGGATGGCACTGCTTTCTTCGACACCCACTGCAAGACGTCCCTGCATTAAAAATCACTATATGTAGTCAATTAATTTTATTGTAAAGTTGTAAACATGTAAGTACAACTATGTACAAAAATGTTTTTATTTTTTTGCGAATACACAAGAAATTAATAGTAAAAATAGCTCCGCTCGGAATCTAAAATGGTACGTTGCATGTAGCTAGTTAAATTAATCATCCATACATACTCGTGATAATAATTGGGATATATTCTACATGAGTTTTGGAATAATGTCAAATATCTCCACTTTAAGTCCAGAAGATTTTCCCGAATAATTATTGTTTTTATTTTCATTTTCATTTTTATTTTCATTCCGGCTTCTGTAACCATTGGGGGGGGGGGTATATGGAACAATAAGAACACTACCGATACAACGAATATAATAATAAGTGCATGGAACAGACAACAACCACAACAATAGACGTTGACCTACAAAAAGCGAACGACACCACATACTACGTGTTTATTAGCCGGTTCGGGTTAGACGTCGATGGAGTATATTATATGTGCATGATAAATGACCGGCTCGCCATTGATGTTGGCTATAAATATCTATTTTTGTACTACATTCTCTTGAAATCCAAAGCAGTAAACCGTACCGAAAGCAATGCTTGTCGTTTGATGTGCCGTATAGCCAGGACTGCTGTACGTTAAACAAGACTACAACTGCAGTATAATTTAATATACCATCAAAATTGATATCTATTTTGAAGGAAGCTGTGTTTAAATATTAAATTCTATCGTTACATGTGTAAATTGAGAAAACGAATACATTTTTTCTTAAATATTTTTTTTTTTATTAATTTTGGATGATGAGCTCTGAAATATAATGACGCTGATGTACGGGTGCATATAAGAACTATCGATATTTTTTTCATGAAATTTCAGTTCAAATTATCATGGGTATTCAACAATTAGATTAAACAAGATAGGAATTATTCCTTACCTAAAATTCAAACTGTAAATCCTGTATTGATGTAGTATAAGATTTGAAAAGATTTTAATTGTAAGTTAAGGAATTGATGAAGGATAATTTGATATTAAGGGTGGAGAAGGATTAATTTAATACTGATATTAGTTATATTGGCAATTGGCTGGACATTTAATGAAAAACGAGCATTACGCGCGGAAACAAGCCTCACCATGACTTTGGTAAAGTACACGACGGGCTGTGGTCGAGCTGCCCTAAAAATAAAGCGTGTTTTGAAAGGCCCGAACATCACTATATAGATTATTTGACTATTAAAGAACGACTTGCATTTTATTATAGGCTTGAAACCATAGTAGGTGTACCTACCAAATACTTATATAATAATCATATGCACTGTATTCGTACACAATATAAGATATAAACCACAAGTGTGGCGTCCCGGACTAAGACAAACAAACTAGGAGAGGAAAAGAAAAATTCACCGAGGTCCGTTGGTTTTCGCGAGGGAGGACGACAGTATTCTCAGACGACTGCAGCGTGGATAAAACCAACAAAAACACGACAGGAAAAAAACCGACGACGTCAACGACAACGACAGCGAAAGTCCATAAAAGTAAGTTTCCGAGTATATATATACGAGTCTCGCGCGTGATGTACACACACACACACACACACACATACATTATATACATCGCATGCCCGAAGGACGGCTCTGCCTGTCCGGCCGGCCGGAACCGACGACGACGCCGACCGGATGGGGCGTATAAAAAGGTCTTGTATCCGGTGCCAGTTTGACCATTTGACACCCCTCGACGGCGGCGGCCACGGCGTCATCGCCCAGTGTTATATATATATACATGTGTGTGTGTGTACACACAGATACGGAAGAGGATAGGGTGCCCACACACACGCATGCGACAATGCCTCTACTTCCGCCGGCCGCCTCTCTTGTAGCCGTCGTCGTCGTCGTCGTCGTCGTCGTTGTAGTCGTCGGATGCTGGAAGTTCCGGTCTGTTCGGACCTCGTCGGCCGAGCGCGCGCGTCCCCGCGTTGTTCTTCGGCGTTATTGTCGTCGTCGTCGTCTACTGCTGCTGCTGCCGGCCGCAGCGTTTGTGGCGAGGCGCGAGCGCGTTTATATAGTTGAATTATCGTGCGGAAAACAGTTGTTTTTCCTCCGTCTCCTAACTGCTTTTTTGTCCTTTATTTATTTATTTATTATTATTATTTTTTTTTTTGCCCGCACGCGATCAACATAATAAATGTCCCCACCGGCAGTCTTCCGCTCGCATCTCGTAAAAATAAAAGTGCTTTATTATACCGCCGAAGACGCGTGGCGTCTCCTACGCCGTAACATATATATTATATATGTACGTATAAGACAATAAGACGAAATAGCCGACACAAACTGACCGTAAATATTTATGTGCAACCGTTCTGTAACCCAAAATGTTCCTTTTTATATAGGTACGTTTCCGTGACGTACGCGATTACCGGCCATGTTTATACCTATACCTTATTATTTATAGGCTATATAAACGTATTAATTTGTAATCATGGCCCGTCTGGATGGCATTGACTATTTATTCTTCTTTAAATATAATAATAATATCGGTTTATTATAGTACATATAAATAATGCATACATATTATTACGTAAGGTGTACATACTAAAAACAAATATTTGATTTTTTAAATCAAGGTTAGACACAAATAGCACATTTTTAGAAAAATCAGTTCTGACAAATAATTAAATTGTTTTGACGTTTTTAGTAAACCCAGATAAAAACAATGTTACATCCGCTCATGTGATAATTTAGAAAAAAATATTTAAGAAAAACATATTTATCAACGATATATCATTGTACCTACCTTTACATATTATATGTTATAAATATTATTTAACAACATGCGTCATAGCAGAAGGCCTGGGTCACTTGGAAGTTTGAATAGTATTACTGATTGAATCAGTGTCTGTACGCGGTATAATCTATTGCAGTATTATATCATAATAATTAAATTATACAATATTTAGAGTCTCGTATAATAGTTACTGTCATCCGAGAAGACGGAATAGATTTTAATAACAATATTGTTTAGGTACAATATGAAACGCTATTTTTCTAACAGTTATTTTGGTTGTTGGCGACTACGCAACGTAGTCAAAATGTTGATAAATAATATTATAATTTAGAAAAATTCTTGTACGGACTTAACATAATAATATATTATACACAAATACATCACATCGGACTCGTGTGTAGTATTAAAAATAACAAATAAAATATTATATTATACAGCGTCCACTTCAACGATTAGGCATGCTTTACCTTTATGTATATTGTACGTTCTACCCGATCGGTGTATAAGACCATTATTATTATGATTGTACCGTATACCTAATGTACCTATATATTTATTATAACGTGTGTTCTTACTCCACGTCTTGAAAATATGACGTAAATCAAGATGCAACTCGTTTTCGCGAACCCGACGCGGTACGAACTGATTTATTATATAGTTACCAGTATAAAAATAATAATAATGAATATGATACTATAATCGCATGTGGTAATAACCATGGTACAATCTTAGTGGTAGGCAAATCAGAAATATATTATATATTATAGTATAATACGGTGTTTCACAATATGTAATTCCCGATTCTTTTAAAATCAATCCTCAATAAATCTCCAAAATTATTCATAATAAAAATCTAATTTTTAATTTGTTTTCAATCAACACGTGTATTTGCGTGACTTTACTACTATTTCTAAAATGTACAATAATCTATATAAGTACTAGATATGATGATGTAAAGATATACAATAAATACGCGATTTGTTAGCCAGACCGTATGCTCTCCGAACCGCGCACAACAAAAATCGCCATTAGCGAGACAGCATTGTTCAAAAGTTTTGGTTTACTTGGTAGGAATGAGATTTATGAATTTCTATATTAATTTCATCCGACTAAAAAAAAACGTGGTATTTAAATACCAATTTTTGTTTTTTTTATTTTAAATGTGCACAGATATTGTAATAAAATGCGGTTGGCTTATTTCGTTTGGACGTTATTTCATCAACATTAGTCGTGTATTATGTGCGAAAAACAAATACATACCGGGCATTAAGAGATGATGAATAAAAAAATAATATCACACGGAGAAAGTTCTAGAAAGACAATTTTAAAAATCATAATTTCCCCATCGATACCAGTGCTACAATATTAAAATATCGCCGACACAAATTTCTAAACAACAATTTAAAACGCAAGAGGGTCGTCGTATTGCCTATTCAAAGCGCCTTTTGTCCAAATTAAATAGGTATTGAAGATTAAATTCGCTATTTGAGAATTTGTATATTTTACGCAGTATTTTTCAAAGATATGTCATTATTACTATTGTACTATCATAATATTTCGTAAAACAAATTGCATGCAAATAGAACGAAAAATATACATTCATATATTATAAAACATTTACTAATGTTAAATAATAGAAATAAAATAGAAAATAGAAATATACAAACGAAGATTTTTGTTTTTTTTTTAAAATAATTATTCCGAATGTTCAAAATGAAAAATTCAGTGAAATTATGAATATAGATTATAATATCTATCAGTGGAAATATTCGCGTTAATTTTCAAATATATTTTACTTTATCATCATTTATACATTGAGTATTTATATATTTCTATTTAATATCCATGTAAGTATACATATTATATATTATTATTATAAGATAAAACTCATGCTTTCAAATAATCTCACCTTTTTCATTGTTGTTGTCATATATTCCACTTAAGACTTCTGAAAAAAAAATGTAAAACAAAATCACCCCAGTCGCTTATGATAATTTAATACAATAAAAAAATATATAAAATATAAATAAATAAATAATAAAGATATTGTTTTGTTGACGATGTTTCCAAATACTAATTTTATAGGGTGCGTTATTGGCAGACTAGTCAGGGTTACGTTGTCGTCAACCACAGTGAGTATCAAATCGTAAAAACGTATAGAATGAATGTACTGTAGGTATAGTACTTTATAGATACACTATATACAGAGTATTTGATATTTCATCAAGTTCGTCCTCGTATAATGTATATATGCTCGCTAGCCTACATCAAATATATATACTTCTCTATACACCTTATGTTTCAGTTGAAAAATTATTTAAACACTTAAAAAGGAAATGAATAGTTAAACTTTTAAGACAGTAAAGTATACATAATTAATAATGACTGGGTATCTCAAATGTTTAATGTAAGTGAGAATTAAATGTAAATGAAATGTTGAAATGTTAATTTGAAAATAATAACAATATGTTCATATGGTATAAAATAAATAAATATCATTAAGGATAGGACAAATTAAATCAGACATATACATTAAATTTTAAACCCAAAATATTATCAATTCACAATTTTTGTATTAATTACCGCTGGGCTAAGCTGTTAAGTGTGTCTATCGTCACAAGGCTCATAAACTGTAAAAAACAATACATTTGCTATACCTTTATGATATGAACGAGAAAAATTGTCGTATGTACAGCTAAAGAACATAATATGTTATACTAATAGATCGTCGCTGGACAATCAACACCGCCTATCTCACGTTTTGGTGAAATCGTATTCAACTAAAATAACTGCATACAAATTAATTTTCTAGATCTCCAGGTATAATATATTGCCACAAAAATTGAAATAGGTTGTGTTGCCTCTTCTTAATAATAAAGCATACACATAGTATAATACAAAGACTAGTTGTATTTTCGTTTAAAAAACATGCTAGAACAAAACTTCCGAGTATCAGATTTAGGTATTTAGTGTGTTATGTATCATAGTTTTTTTCATGAAGAAATAACGATTTTCGGCATCTACTCAAAACTAACCATTTTATAATTGAACCTGTCTCGTTCGAGTCCCCTTGATTTCACAGGCT